>LPNX010093752.1:13706-57113 GCA_001517045.1 Pseudotsuga menziesii | reverse complement strand
CTTGCACATGGTGGGACTCATGGACTAGGCAAATAAGACAAAATAAATGAAATAATGTCTAAGTGGGTAAATACTATGGGTTGATTATTCTAACACTATCGAGGGTGAACCTATCGAATGTGAACTTGTCGGCTGAACCTGTGAAGGGAAAACCTGTCGAAGGTGAACCTGTCAGTTGCCAAGGCGAACGTGTCGAAGGTGAACCTGTCAGTTTCCAAGGAGAACCTGTCAAAGGTGAACCTTTCAGTTGGTGGTTGGATCAACAATAGATCAACCCTCTACCATGGAATAGTTGGTTGACTAACAAGTGACCAACCCGCCACCATGGTTAGTGATTCACTAAGCTGGACCTTTAGGATGCAATGCTCTAGAAACTATCCCAAATTTTACTCAACGTTACCTAGGTAATCTTTGATTAAAATATTTTCTATATCTCTACCCTTCCTATATCCATGTGAGTAGCTAATAAGCATTGGATTTTTTTGAAGAGTCTATGCATGAAACTGAGCATTGGATTTTTCCAAAGAGTCTATGCCTGACTCTCTTGATTGTAGCATGTCTTCCAGCAACAACGCATGTAGGTCCTTTAATCTAGTGAACAGGCCTTTGGTTGTCATGTTATTTTATTAAAATTGGGCATCTGTTCTGCAACCAACACTCTTCATTTGTGGTTTCCTCCACTACCGTTGGTTTGTTGGGTATCCTTAGCACTGCAACAGTTGGGGAATACATACAAAGGTTGTATACCATGTTATTATCCTTAATAGCCAAAGAACCATCCTTAATAACCAAATAATTAACGTTGTTATAGATAAATGTCTTTTGACGTATTTATAATAGATTCACATGACATAACAAGATACAGTGCATTGCAATTTTTATTAATTTTCCAACCATGGTAATGCAACCAAATAAAGACACTCATACCATAAATTGGAAATATACCAATAGATAATAATAATCCACTCCATGAGAAAGCATAAAAAGGTTTATCAAGCTTGTTGATGGAGAAAAAGAAACCCAAATTCAAAAAAGTGGATTGTTCTCGATCCATTATGGAATGATGGGAAAATAATGTTAGGGCTATCTTAGAGTGATAACAGTTTCAAATATTTATCTCTTGAAGATTCATGTGTTTCATTTCTTCCCTTCAAATTCGAGTACACCTCTGAAGCCATGTTTGGTTATCCTCCCACTCAAGTTTTGCAATTCTCTTCCTTCTTCTACCTCCCATTTATTCAACTCTTCCTCTTGGGGTGTCAAGTTCCTCACTCTGCATTTTACAAGTGTTAATTTTAAAACCCATGCTAGTATGTATTTCATGCTCCTATTCCTATATATAGGATTCCCTTGTTATCTTAAGAAATGGAGTGTTTCTAGTCATGTTAAAGAAAGCTAGTGAAAAAATACTAAGACAAGAGTTTCAGTAATCAAATTTATTGTTGGGTTTCATCATTGAAATAAGGATGAACCAACCTCCTAGAAGCAAATCACAGTAACATAGAAATAATGACAAATAAGATTTATTTATTTGATATATTTGTGAAGAAAACCATCTTATACAATAGATAAGTACAACGATAAACTAACCATAGTTTATTGCACCAGTCCCCCTATTCTTCCCAGCTTAAGCTTGCTACACAAAAGGTAAAATTCTATACAACTTTTTGTCATAAAACAACATAAGATTCAAATCTACAAATCTCCAAAATGCATTTATTTGTTGTTACTTTGTTTGTTATACAGTGGCATGATCATAATCAAGCAAACTAGGTGTCTGCTTTGGTGGCATAATATTCTTCTTTTTAAATGCCAACTTGAGGTCAATTGGATGCATAATTATATGTTTCAGAGTCTAAATGTGAATTTCCTCGGATACATCTACATTATATTGATTACATCATATGATTTGAAGTCATTAGTATATATCTAAATAAGGTCAGAGCCATATGATTTGAAGTGGTTAGCATATATCTAAATAAGGTCAGATCTTTTTAGACTACTTTATTTGGTCTCTCTAGTCAGAAATGTTGATGTATTTGTAACTTCAGAATGTATTCACTTGTATATCTTATGTATTGTACCCCGATGTTTCTATTGGGAAGTATCTGTAATGTAATTGAGTCATGTCATACCCTGATGTTCCTATCGGGATATTCAATAATGTAAACAAGTCATGTAAATTCATAGAGGGTAACCCTCCTTATTGATCAAGGGTTAAATTCCCCGCAGTTGTGGGGCCCTAGGGTTATTAGACTCTCCTAGAGAAGTCGACCCTAGTGAGTTATTGTCAAGTTGGGAATTAGTATAAATAGAGAGTGAGGATCTCTATTTAACACACATTCACTCACACTCAGTTGTAGCACATGAGTGAGAGAGAAGGAGCTAGGATAAGAGAGAGAACAGCTGTCGGATATCATCTTACTGTCTTTGGGTTTTACTGCTTCCATTGGTGCTTATTCTATCTCTAAGGAAGTTGTAGGTTTTTCTCATTTATGGTTTCCCCAAGGAAAATATTTGTGTCTATTGTCTCGTGCGATTGATTGATGTGCATGTTATTCTCTCATATAAGATCCTAAGACCATACTGTCATAATTGATAAAAATCTAACATGGTATCAGAGCTAACATGAGAAGAAGACACTGTGCAGATGCGAAATCTAGGGCTTCTTAATTTTTAGGTCTCTCTCCACAATCCATCAACAAAAGGAGGCTGGTTGAACCTCCATTGAAGGGCGCATCTTTCTGTCGAAGTAGAATCTGATTCTAAGCATTTTCAATTTTTGACCTACCACTAAATTGGGAAATTAGGGATTTTCACTGAAGAGGAATTTTTGAGTGAGCCCATGCTAGGATTTCTCTCCTCCTAAAAATCAAAGTTTAGAGATAAGAATCAAGGATTTTGGTTGGGTAGAACTCCAGGAAAGTCAAACCCTAATTTTCCCTGGAACCAGAAAACCAGCACTGCAGAAGATCAGCTCCATATCCATTTTTCAACTTCTCAAATTGGTAAGGTCTAAATATTTTGTATTTCCATTTGAGGTTCTTGATTAGTATGTCTCACCACATCAAGCTTGATGAAAATCTTGAGGGAGCTGATAACTTCTGAGCCTGGAATTACAGGATCTCCTTGGTCCTAGAAGCAAATGAGTTGGACTCTTACATCGATGAAGAGGATTCAGTTCCAGAGGCTAATACCTTACACAAAAAGAAATTGGTCATGGATAAGAGGCTTATTTATGATTCAATCAAGGATCACCTCATACCACAGGTGTCCTCCCTAAAGACACCTAAGGCAATGTTTGATTCCCTGACCAAGATATTTGAAGGAAAGAAAATAAACCAGAAGATGACTTTGAGGAACCAGTTGAAGAGTGTGAAGATCCAGAATGCAGAGACCATACAGTCATACTTTACAAGGGTCTCCCAGATCAAAGAACAACTTGAAGCAGTGGATGAAGAAGTAGAGAATGCAGAAATTGTGAGGACTACCTTGAATGGTCTCCCTAGGCCATGGGACTCTTTCATTCAACAAATCTATGCTAGAAGAAATCTAGTCACCTTCAGTAGACTGTGGGAGGAATTCTCACAAGAAGAAACTCGAATAGTAGCCCAAGAAGAAAAGATGGGAAGTGAAGATCAAGCTCTCACGGTACACTCCAAGAAAAACAGAAGGGACTATCATCATTCTAAAGGTAAGCATCCTCACTCTAGAAAACCTCAACTCATATATTTTACTTGTGATGAGATAGGACACTATGTTGAAATATTGTAACTTTGAATAATATTCTATATGTATCTTTTGTGGTCCCCGATGGTCCTACCGGGAGAACCACTTGTATTATCTTGTACCTCGATGCTTCTAATCAGAAGAAATAATAAGAGTCATGAGGTTGTCCCCTCTAATTGTAAAGGTGGGTCATTAGCACCCCAATGTGGTTACTTGAGCCTACATGTGTAACTCGAGCCTACATGATTAACTCGAGCCTACATGTCGGATGATTTAATTGAAGTGAATGGATGAATATAAATAGAGGTGTAGCTCTCCTCATTTGAACACACACTCTCACTTGTGTAGCGCATTATGGAGAAGAGAAGTAGCTGGAGAAGGAGGAGGATCGGGCTTTGATCTCCTTGTTGGTTTTATCTTTTATCTTTTATATTTTTGGGGCATCTATATTGAGGAAGCTTTTGCAGGGTTTTTCTCTTTAGGGTTTTCCCAAGATAAATCTTTGTGTTCCTTTTGTATGGTTGTGCTTGTCTATCTTTTAGTGATCCTGTTTATATGCTTTTGTTATGAAAATGAAATGAGGTACTGATGTCTTAGCCAAGCATATGAAAATTTAACACACTATGCCAGAAATTGTCCTAGAAACAAAATAAACTCCCATAAGAAGAAGAACTACAAGAGAAGACACCATGCTCATGCTACCGAGGATGATGAACCTTCCAAGAAGAGAGTCAGACAAGAAAGTGATGATTCTTCAAGTGATGAAGAATATGTTTTGATTTCCTCTCTCATGGGAACTATCACACATGGAAGCAATGATTCGCTTATAGGCAATGGGGATTCCAAACATATGACCGGATTCAAAGAATCATTTGTGAAACTATCATAACATGAGTCACCCCACAAGGTTAAACTTGGGGATGACTACCAATATCCAATAAAATGTAGTGGTGAATCCTCCTACAAGCTAGACACTAGAAATTCTATGAAGATGAAGGATGTCTTGTTTGTACCAGGACTAAAGAAGAACCTCGTCTCCATCTCTGCATTGGATACAAAAGGCATGCAGGTTTCATTTGTAGATGGCCAAGTTCTTATGTGGCCAAAGGGAAAAACCATAGATGATGTAGTTGTGATTGGAGAGAAAGAGGGAGGATTATACAAGCTAAAGGACCAACCAGAACAAGCTTTGGTCCATGACTCAGTAGAGCCAAATGAAATTTGGCATAGAAGGCTTGCACATGTTCCCTATAGGGCACTACCACTTGCAAGCAAAGTTGTTAAAGGTCTTCCAGAAATACAGACAAAACATGATGGTGTTTGCAAAGGATGTGCGAAAGGAAAGAACACAAAGAAGACATTTCCAAGTAGCGAAAGTAAGGAAAAAGGAATCTTGGAAATCATTCACTCCGATGTATGTAGACCAATGTCATCCATTTCATTAAGCGGGTATGTATACTATGTTTCTTTCATTGATGATTTTTCTAGAAAGACATGGATATACTTCTTAAAGAACAAAGATGAAGTATTCAGCAAGTTCAAGGAATTCAAAGCCTTGATCGAGAACCACAAATAAAATAAGATCAAAACCTTTTGATTAGACAATGGCGGAGCATTCACATCAAAAGAATTCAAAGAATTATGCAAAGATTCAAGGATTAAGAGGGAGTTGACCACTCCATATAATCCATAGCAGAATGGGGTTGCAAAAAGGAAGAATAGAATGATCATGGAAGCTGCAAGGGCAATGCTTCATGATCAAGATATTCCCATGCATCTATTGGCAAAAGCTACTAGAACAGATTTGTATGTACAAAACCATAGATTACTCGAGAACAAAACACCTGAAGAAGTCTTCTTTGACAAGAAACTAGAAGTCAGTAATATCATAATATTTGGTTGTCCATTGTACATACACATTCTGAAAGAAAAGAGGACAAATTTAGATCCTTCAGGGAAGAAGGGTATATTTGTGGGATATAGTGAAAGCTTGAAGGCTTACAGAATATAATTCCCAAGATTCAAGAAGATTGACATCAGCAGGGATGTAACATTTGACGAAGACTTAGCTTACAACAAATCCAGAAAGAGACCTGCTAAAGAACCTAAAGAAACAGAAGTACCCAGAATTCAAGACACAACTGTGAACGATGCAACTCAAAAAGAAGATCGAGAAATAAAAGAACCACAGGAACCTGTAGATCCACCCCAAGAGAAGAATCCTCACAAAAGGAAACCTACATGGGTATGAGAGGCTATCCAAGGTGCAGAAATATATGGGGCTCCAGAAGAGATACACTGAGAGAGGAAAAGAACCAGGTCCTGCTCCGATCATGTAGCCCTATTGTGTGACATCATTGATAGAGAACCTTCCAACTATGAAGAAGCGACAGAGAAGAAAGAATGGAAGTATGCTATGATCGAGGAGCACCAGTCGATCATGAAGAATGATGTATGGGATGTTGTCCCTAGACCAGAGAGGAAGTCTGTTGTGACTTCCAAATGGATCTACAAGATCAAGCATGCTGGAGAGGGTAGCATAGAGAAATATAAAGCAATATTTGTGGCTCACGGCTTCTCCCAGAAAGAAGGAATGGATTATGAAGAAACTTTTGCACCTGTAGCCAGATACACTTCCATTGGATCAATACTTTCTCTGGCTGTAATAATGAAATGGAAGATACACCAGATGGATGTTAATACTTCCTTCTTGAATGGTGTAGTAGAAGAGGAATTGTATGTGGAGCAGTCACTCGGTTTTGAGACACTTGAAAAGGAGACTCATGTGTGGAAGTTGAAGAAATCATTGTACAGTTTGAAACCGGCACCCAGGACATGGTACAACAAAATTGATAGTTTCCTATCTAGTTTGGGCTTTACCAAGAGTAAAGTGAATTCCAACCTTTACTAAAAGGTTGAAGAAGGGAATCCAGTGATACTCCTACTATATGTATATGATCTGTTTGTAACAAGTGAGGATGGGTTGATTCTTGATACGAAGAGGAAGCTTGCTCCCAATTTCAAAATGAAGGATTTGGGTATGATGCATTACTTTCTAGGCATGGAGGTGTGGCAGAATGCTGATGGAATCTCCCTGGGACAAGGGAAGTATGCAATAGATATATTGAAGAGGTTCAGGATGATGGACTGCAAGGCCATGACCACACCTATGGCATTGAACCTAAATCTATTGAGTGTTGCTTCATCAGAGTTGGTTGATGCCATGATGTATCATCAGATGATTTGTTCCTTGATGTACCTAACAAATACGAGACCAGATATTTGCTTTGTTGTGAACAATTTGAGACATGTTCACCTGATGGTTGCAAAGCATGCAGTGAGGTACCTAAAGGGTACAATTGAGTATGGGCTCAAGTATGAAGCAAATCAAAAGACTAACCTGGAGGGTTATGTGGATTCGGATTGGGCAGGTAGTGCCATTGATAGGAAGAGCACTTCGGTGTGTTGCTTCAGTATTATATTAGGTGTGATCTCTTGGTTTAGCAAGAAGCATCCCTACATGGTGCCAAGTACAATTAAGAGAGGAGTAGTGAAGCTCTAGTTTCTGATCCATATCGAGATCTCTCGAAAGAGGGAGTTCTAGCATAGCTAGTGAGACAGGTTATCTAAGCATAAAATCCTGGTGAAGCTCATAGGTTTCTCAGACATAAATGGTACTATAGGTTGTCCTTGGATGTAATCAGTACTGGTGAAGCTCATAAGTTATCCTTGGATGTAATCATCCCTAATGTTATTCTATGCTAGAAATGGCCAAAGTGAAGTTTGAGTACTTCAGGGAGAATCTTGGTGTTCTCCAGATCAAGGTTCCCTCCAAGAGGAAGTGATGGGGCCTCCCATGGTCAGATATAAGTATAGATCCATTCTAACATTGTGGTAGGCGGGGCCTCCCATGGTCAGATATAAGTGCAGAGCCATTTTGACATGGTAGTAGGTAGGGCATCCCACAATCAGATGTAAGGGAAAAGCCATTCTATCATGGAGGTAGGTTGGGCCCTCCCATGGTCAGATGTAAAGGCAGAGCCATTCTGAAATGGGGGAAGGCTAGGCCTTCCCATGGTCAAATGTAAGAGCAAATCCATTCTGACATGGGGGCATGTTGGGCCCTCCCATGGTCAGATGTAAGGACAAAGCCATTCTAACATGGGGGCAAGTTGGGCCCTCCCATGGTCAGATGTAAGGGTAGAGCCATTCTGACATGGGGGCAGGCTGGTCCCTCCCATGGTCAGATGTAAGGGCTGAGCCATTGTTACATGGAGGTAGGCTGGGCCCTCCCATGTTTAGATGTAAGGGCTGGGCCATTCTGACATGGGGATAGGTTGGGCCCTCCCATGGTCAGATGTAAGGGCTAGGCCATTCTCACATGGCGGCAGGCTGGGCCATCCCATGGTCAGATATAAGTGCTGGGTGGGCCTTTATAATTGGGTCAGATATAAGTGTTGAAGAATATTAAGACCTACATGGAGGCTAGGCCTAAAAATAGCATGAAAAAGGGCTGGCTCTGTAGAACTTCCTACGACGAGAAGAATTGAGAGATAGCACCAGTTGATCAAGATTGTGGAAGCAATAATGATGATGATGATCCATTGATGATCTAGCTTTGATGATGATCTAGTGATGATCCAGCCTTGATGTTGATCCAGTGATGATGATCCGATGATCTAGACTTCATGTTGATCCAGTGATGATGATCCGATGATCCAGACTTGATGTTGATCTAGTGATGATGATCTGATAATATAGACTTGATGTCGATCCAATGATGATGATCCAATGATCCAGACTAGATGTTGATCTAGAGAAGAAGACTTGTGCTGATGAATTGTGTCAAGAGAATACCTTCCTAGTTAAGAGAGAGTGTTTATGTATTTGTAAATTCAGAATGTATTCACTTGTATATCTTATGTATTGTACCCCAATGTTTCTATTGGGAAGTATCTGTAATGTATACCCTGATGTTCCTATCGAGAGCTTCAATAATGTAAACAAGTCATGTAAAGTCATAGAGGGTAACCCTCCTTATTGATAAAGGGTTAAAGTCCCCGCAGTTGTGGGCCCTAGGGTTATTAGACTCTCCTAGATAATTCGGCCCTAGTGAGTTATTTTCAAGTCGGGAATTAGTATAAATAGAGAGTGAGCCTCTCTATTTAACACACATTCACTCACACTCAATTGTAGCGCATGAGTAAGAGAAAAGGAGCTGGGATAAGAGAGAGAACGGCTATCGGATATCATCTTACTGTCTTTGGGTTTTACTGCTGCAATTGGTGCTTATTCTATCTCTGAGGAAGATGCAAGGTTTTCTCCTTTATGGTTTCCCTGAGGAAAATATTTGTGTCTATTGTCTCTTGTGATTGATTGTTGTGCATGTTATTCTCTCAGATAAGATCCTAAGATCATACTATCATAACTAATAAAAATATAACAAGAAACAATGTTGGGATTATTAGTATTTTATTGGAATTACAAATGATGCAATATTGGTGTTAATATTGCCCCTTTCCCCAATTATTAAAGGATTATATCTCAATGGAAGAGCGCCTGCTTTACAAGCAGGAGGTTGAAGGTTCAATTCCTTAGTGCCCTAATGATTTTGCAATATTGATATATTAAATAAAATAATTTTATTATGATTTATTATGGCTACAAGGGGGGTTCTAAACTGAATCCATATGTTACTATGAGGGGGGTTCAAAACTTCCCTCGTATGGTACAACGAGGGGGGTTCAAAACTCCCCCTATAAGTTGATATGAGGGGTGTTCATAACAACCCCCAAAGGTTTGTAAAGATTTTTAGGGGGGCGAGGGGGGGGGTTCTAACCGCCTCTGTAGGTGCCTACGAGGGGGGTTTATAACCGCCCCCAAAGGCTTGTAAATATTTTTAGGGGGATTTCGAACCGCCTCCATAGGTACCTACAAGGGGGGTTTATAACTTCCCCCAAAGTTTTGTAAAGAGTTTTAGGGGGGGCTTTGAAACGCCTCCGTAGGTACCTACAAGGGGGGTTTATACCCGCCCCCAAAGTTTTGTAATAAATAATTTTAATGGGGGTTTTGAACCACCCCCGTAGGTACCTACGAGGGGGGTTTATAACCACCCTAAAAGGTTTGTAAAGAGTTTTAGCAAGGGTTTCAAACCACCACCGTAGGTACCCACAAGGGGGGTTTTATAAACACCCCCAAAGTTTTGTAATAAAGACTTTTAGGGGGGGTTGTATTTACAAGTTAGATAAATCCACCCTGTGGTTCACATGCACCATCCCAAATGGATAGAAATTTATCAATGACACGATGGATAAATTTCCTACTAGTTGCATTCTCTTCAATCAGATTTCATAAGTCCATTTTGACTATTTACAAGTGCATATTTGCATGCTAACAATTCTATGGTTCAATACCTTTATACATAGGCCATTATGTTAATCTATTCATGTCCCATCGGTAATGTAATTTTGGTCAATTGCATGAGTTAAATCTGTTATGTAGGATCTCTTGTATAAGACAAAATACCTTGACAGTGTTGTCTATTTACAACATTATATTGTTGAAATTCCCAGAAAAGTTCCAGACATAGTTCAAGAAAGATTTATATAAGATAAAATCAATATTGAAGAACTTTCTTATTGGTGTTCATGAAGAAATCATTAAAACTTTGTAACAAGAATGTATGTTAAAAAAAGGCAACAAAATCTATGAAGGACCAGCTGGTCTTTGTAGACAATGTCTATGATAAATTTAATGATACCAAAAATTTTGCATATAAGAAGATACACAAAAATAAATCTTCTAAGTTTGTCAACTTATGTGAACTTTATTGTAAGTGTTTAGGTTGTTATCCATGGAATTTTGAGAAAAGGAAAAAGTTCAAAAGATTGTTTTAAATAAAATATAAGGATCCTAGAAAAAATCAGCATGCTTCACCTACCATAGGCAAGGTCATTGGGCACATAAATCCCCCCCCACAAAATAAGTCTCATATCAATATAAAAATTACCAGTATGTTCAATGAATAATACAATCCTACATAATGAAACAGTTGATATAACTATTGTTATGACTAATAATGTCTTATTGTTACATACTCCTTTGATGAAGTAGAGCACATTCCTCAAGTCTGCCAATTTTATAATCTTGAGTAGTATCCTCCTTCTCCCTCTATACATACTTCCGATATCGATGTAGTTCTTGAAATTGATTTTATTTCCATTAAAAAAAATTCACTTGTTCCAAAGGATTCTAATATACTTGCATCTATTTCCGATTGTCGAAAACAACTCACTAATACTCCCATCTATAACCTACACCAATGTCATCTTGTCTATAAAATTGACCAATTTTCTTGCCATCTTTGTTCTCTCTAATAGCCCAACGTGATCGATATTAGAGATTTTCCTCCACATTTGTTTCCTAGTTTTCCAACCTACACTCCTCTATAGCATAGTGTGAAGATTCAATCTTATTCTAGGACTAATAAGACTCTAAGACAACAAAGGAGAAAAGTCTCATATGAAGTAGCTTAAGAATTGTATTTGAAGATTCAAGAAAAGAAATAGCTTATTAGAGAATTGCTTGAATTTTTTATTGAATATAAAAAAGAGTGAGGATTAATGATGGAAGAACTAGAAAAGTATTCAAATGATGATATTTAATATTAGTATCAAGCTATCATGATTGAAGAAGAAGTGCTTGCTACAATTCTATATGAAGTTGATGTTTCAAAGAAAGAAGTGATTTCCCAAGTGATCTTATACCCTAATGTGAATTACATCTATGTGTATGGTTTGAATGATAGGCTTATCTACTCCATTAGAAACAAAATTGAAGGTTATAAGCTATGTTTCCTAGACATTCAAATTGACACAAGGATAATGATTTCTTGTTTCAAGAAAGGGGTTATACCTCAATACTCTTAGCAACCTATAATACTAAAATTTATATCCATAATTTGTGGCATGGTTCCTATTCATGTCTATGCTCCCAACTTTCTTTTATATTGGTATGTTTCATGGTGTGATATGTTATCTGGTCGAATTTGTTAATCAACATCTTCCATTTATAATAATTGATAAGAATCATGTTTATGTGGTGGTTGATGTAATAAAAGTTACCATACATTATAAAAATAATCTAGAAAACATAGTAAAAACTATTTCTGAAGAAGAAGATCCCCAATAAGTGGTAGATAAATTGATTACTTAATCAAGAAAGTTGTTAAGAATGTTGAATTGCATGGTAAGTTAGAATTAGATTAAATATACAAAAAATTTGAAAATGATTACTCATATGAATAACTTGATGCTTTTGGTCAAGGGAAATATATTTTGTGGATTTTCCTTACAGGGAAGTATTTCAAGGAACTCCACAGAAAGTTATTACAAATCTCATGTATTCTACATAAATAAAATACTACAAGGAATAAATTACAAAACTTCTTTGGAAGAAATTAATTGAACCACTCCCTTTCCCTTGCAAAGAATCTTAGTTTTCCAAAATAGTTGGTTGTAATGTTTTTAGCAAGTTTGATTTAAAAGGCAAATTTTGGAAAATTGGCATAAAGCCCCAAGATAGGTTCAAAACTGGTTTATTGTCCCTCATGGACAATATTAGTAGAAAGTAATGTGATTTGAATTGAAGAATGCCCCATCTCAATTCCAAAGGAGAATGGAAGACATATTTAACCAACTTGATTTTGTTATTGTATATATTGATGACTTATTAATTTGCATAGTAGTTTTGGAGCAAAGTGTTATGATATAGTCTTTAAACATGGTTAGTTTTTATAATAAAAAAAGCTAGAATTTGCTAAGACCAAAACTAAGATTTTAGTCTTAATCCTAGCAATTGGCAAGCTTGAAATTTAAGATCATATACTTAATTCCTTTATAGAATTTCTTAACAAAATATTTGATAAGACTTGATTGTAAAGATTTCTCAAAGCCTTGAAAAATATTGCATATTTTTATGAGAAACAAGCAACTGGAATTACCTTACTTGTTTACAAGGAAGATTAAACAGAACACCAATGACACATAAAGATGGAAATAATCAAATAAAAATTCCAACATGTATCGTTCCTCACTTTGCCTAAATAAATTAATCCATTCACCATAGAGGTAAATCCATATTATTATAGAAGCATAGGTCCACATATTCTTATAGAACGATGCAAATAGTCAAAATAAAAAAATCCAACCTCTACCGTTTAAATCAATTAAGCCATTCACCAGAGAGATAAATGCATATATTATTATAGAAGCATGAGTCCACATATTATTTTATACTTTTAAAGAAAATGAATTAAAATAGTAATCTGCATATGGAGATTTTGGTTATCAAAAAAGATATAAACAATTTGTCCAAGTTAAAAATGTAATCCTTTGCACCTTTTTTTAGTGGTTTTTCTAGGTATAAAACTAAAATTCTAAGGGGCATAGTTCCAAGGGGTAATGGTAGAGTTTTATTGTGGAAATTTTTCCCTAGGGTTTTGGTCCATTTTAAACCAACTCAGAAGCGCGCAAAATTGAGCAAAATTTCATATCGATCGAAACTTTGTTGTCATGTCCCCTCCCCTCTCTCGCCACGGAGAGGACGTGACTCGACTGCTCTGCTATCCATAACTAGGGATCTAACCCCATGAACATAATAAAAAATGTATTGAAAATAAAATACATATGCCTATGTATATTGCAATAATATACAGCAGAAACAAATCTCAATCAACACATTCAATATGTTCATAAACAAACTTCAAAACAATTACATTGCAGAGGTTAAATACAAGAGAGAACTCATCTTGAATTTTAGCTGCCCCGCAACTAGCTATGTCGCTACAATGTTCCACCCAAGCATAGGTCAGCTGTGCTCATCAATCTCTTAGCATAACTTCCACCCCCGATTTGGGCATGATTTCCACAAGGAAAAAGGGAACAACATGCTCACACATATCCAAATACACCAAGGTTCAGCCAAGTCAATCTATAGTTGGGTTTATCAGGATGTTAAGGCAGTGAAAAGGAAGAATTGCTAAGCTAGTAAGATCAACCACAAAGCTATGGACACCTCTTTCAGATCTATCTAGCTTGGCCTTCACAATACCTACACACCCAACTCAAGGAAGTATTCTCTTCGCTGCTACACAGTCCCTTAGGCCATACCTTCCCTTCCAGTGTTCTCTTAGGTGTGCATAGAAGATTAGCCAACCCCTATTGATCTTTTTGTGAGGTTCCTCTCTTCACTAGGTTTATCAAGCCAATTATGGGCCTCTTCCACTCCTAACAGTTCATACCAAAACAAAAAAGCATTGTTAGGATTATTAATCCTCCCTTGTCCAATTTGGTCATATGTCTAAATCAGGAGTCATCTCTAAATCAGGAGTCCATCCAGTCTATTTTTAGTCACTAGCACCATTGGGTCCACTTGGCCTAATTGGGGCACATGTTTCAATTACTAAAGTGTGGGGAACACTTATTGAGGCCTACTTCCACTGATTGCACTTGCATGCATTAGTTTATGATCCTCCTAGACCAATCCCTACAATTTAGCAGCCACTGGGAGTGTCGATACCAACCAAGGTCAGTTGAGTTGAGTTGGTGACTATTCAAGCTAAGTTAGGAATCATTTACATTCAGTTCTAGTCCTCTACGTTCAGTTAGCGCTAGGTTTGCATGGCTGCATGCAGGAGAGGTGCATTTCTCACCTACCTCAGTCAATTAGCCTCAGTCAACACTGAATTAGACACTTGAGTTGTGTTTTAGAACTCCGATGAACTCTGGCGATGGTTTAGACAAGGTCATTTAACCATTGAGTCCTCCGATAATGATTTAGACAAGGTATTAGTTACCTATAGTCCAGTAGAGTGTAATCAATTTGAATTTCCTCATGTGGATTCGAATTGCTTATGTCTATTTATCCATTGTACTTCATTGTAATTATCATCTAATTACTTTTTTATTAATGAAAGCATTCACAGTTGCAAGCCATGTTTGCACTGTTTCATTCTTCAATTGCTGAGTAAATTGTGTGATCTATTTTGTGAGTTGTGTGTTTGTCTACAGTTCTATGTGCTCAATTTATATGGTATCAGAGCCTCGGGAGACAAGGCACCTCTCCTCCTCAGAGCTCCAGTTGGATCATTTTTTTGAGCAAAATTGCTTCTTCCAGTACTGCACCAAAAGCAGAGAATTTACCACTTAATATCCCAAGTTAGGAAATTGTTGATAAAGCTTGCTTGATCAACTATGTTGGGTGTGAAGGAAATTCCAAAAGTGCAGACTGTCGACCTTACTTTGTATGTTTGATTTTGTGACAGGCTATCAGCTCTTCTCACAGCATTCTCTACAAGCAGCCCTTTCTTCTCACTGCATTCACTACAGCAGCTCATTCCTCCTTATTGCATTCAAAATGGTTCATCGACTAGAGCCTCTCACTCCCTTCAACTATCACCAATGGAAGGAAGACATGGAGGTACTGCTCCACACCAAAGAGCTCTTCAGAATCACAGAAGAAGTAGAGGCAATGCCAATTATGAATCATGACAAAGAAAAATACTTGAACAAGCTTGATAAATCTCATGGATACTTATTCTCCTCAGTCTCTCAAGATCTTTGATTCTGCATCCAAGGATTGAAGACTTCCAAGGAGATTTGGGAAAATCTTGCTTCCTTATTTGATACGCAGGATGAGATGAGGGTCCATCAGCTAGAAAATGAACTAATCTCTCTTAGTGCATCCAAATTCGAATCACTGAATGAATTTTTCAGAAAATTCAAGAACCTGATATACCAGTTGAAGCAATGCAAGGTGGAGAAGGAGGAGGATCAGCTCATTCTTTCCATTATCTCAAAACTCAGTGCAGACTACTCAGTCTTTGTGTCAACTTTTCAATCGGTGAGGATCACTCCTCCAAATTGGAAGATGCCCACTCTTAATTATTTCATTGCATCTCTCACTTATGAGCATGATAAGTTGATCCAAATGGGGATCATTCGATCTTCCATAGATCAAGTACTTGTTGCAGGAGGACGTAAGGGAGTGAATGATAAAGGAAAGCAAAGAGATAAGTCTCCTATGATGAAAGAGCATTCAAATGAGCCTTCAGGTTCGAAGAGAAGCAAGAATAATGGAAAAGGCAAGGTCCTCTACTCTTACTGTGTAAGGGGCTTTCATTCAGAAAGATCCTGTATGAGAAGACAACTTGATGAAATGGCTCTTCTTTTGAAGAAACATAACATTTTTGCACTTTCTAGCACAAGGAAGGATGATTCTTAAGAAGAAGATGAAGAATACCAAAGGAAAGGCCATGTACTGAAGGATTTATTCTCATCAACACATGTCTTCCTCATTGATTCTGGAGCTTCCAACCATATGGTTGCATCTAGAGAAACATTATCTTCTTTTCAGTCCTTGATGTTCCTAGTATTCAGATGGGCAATAACAGTAAAGTCCAAACAAAAGGGAAGGGATCTATCAAGCTTGAACATGGAAGATTCAAAGATGTGCTATTTGTTCCCTCCCTAGCTTCAAACATGTTATCTGTCTACCAAATGACCCATAATGGCTCTCCAAAGCGAGTGATCTTTGATCCTGACTCAGTAGAGATCACAAATATCTCTACTAGGACCATCATAGAAAAAGGTGTTGCAAATCATGCCTCAAAAGCATATGAGTTCTCACATTTCATGCCTCCTTCAGAACCAGTGTACTCTCAACATCCATTTGCAAGGGAAGGTAAAATAATTTCATCTGCTTCTTTTGCAACTTCTACTAGTATTATAGATCCATATTTTTCAGTTTATGAGATAGAGATTCAGGGTGATTCAGATCTATATTCAATCCCTACTTCCAAACTGGAAGCTAGGAAGATGACTGGAAACCCATCTGACATTCAGAAAGGAAAGACCCTTGTGCTATGCCATGCAATATTACCTCCTTCAGAGAGATGCAATAGACTCCCTGTAAGATTCTATATGGCAAGGGCTCAGTCTCACTACATTCAAAAGAATAGATGTGATCATACACATCTTCATATAGCAAGAGACAAAGGTTACATTCCTCTTCCTTCCATCATCAATTTTGGAGAAGAAGGAGAAGTCTACATGCCAGGCCCTAGAATACCTGTGCACAACACACCATTCATGCTAATTCACTACCTCATAGAGATAAATATTGCAGCAACATATTTTCAAGTTTTTAAAACTTTATTCCTTATTCTACCTTCTTAGATAGAGGGGGGACTTTTTTCCCATGTGGTTTTTGCCCCAGTTCTTTGTATTAAACAGTTACTTTATTTTACCTGATGTAATGGGTGACCTATGGTCTTAGTTACCAGGGCCCACAGATTGTCCAAGTTACCATTCAGGGGGGGTGTTAGGATTATTAATCTGCCCTTGTCCAATTTGGTCATATGTCTAAATCAGGAATGATGTCTGAATCGAGAGTCCATCCAGACTATTTTTAGTCACTAGCACCATTGGGTCCACTTGGCCTAATTAGGGGACATGTTTTAGTTACTAAAGTGTGGGGAACACTAATTAAGTCCCACTTCCACCGATTACACTTGCATGCATTAGTTTAGGAGCCTCCTAGAATAATCCCTACAATTTAGGAGCCACTGGGAGTGTCAATACCAAGCAAGGCCAGTTGAGTTGAGTTGGTGACTATTCAAGCTAAGTTCGGAGTCAATTACATTCAGTTCTAGTCCTCTACATTCAGTTAGCACTAGGTTTGCATGGATGCATGCAAGAGAGGCACATTTATCACCTAACTCAGTCAGTTAGCCTCAGCCAACACTGAATTACTTGAGTTTTTTTTTAGAACTCCGATGAACTCCAGTGATGGTTAAGACAAGGTCAGTTAACCATTAAGTCCTCCGATAATGATTTAGACAAGGTCTTAGTTACCTACAGTCAAGTAGAGTGTAATCAATTTGAATTTCCTCATGTGGATTTGAATTTATTATGGCTATTTAACCATTGTACTTCATTGTAATTATTATCTACTTACTTTTTTATTAATGAAATCATTCACAGTTGCAAGCCATTTTTGCACTGTTTCATTCTTCAATTTCTGAGTAAATTGTGTGATCTATTTTGTGAGTTGTGTGTTTTTCTACAAATCTATGTGCTCAATTTATACATAACAAAAAACATAAGTGTTGGGCATGGAGAAAAATGTTTTGGAAACCAAAAATAAAATGGTAGATGGGGAAATCAACCCTGGGAGAGAAAATTTGATTTCAGGAAACGTTTATGGGAATTGTAGGAGAAAAAACAAACTCTATAAACCCCCAAAATCATGGATCTCTCTTCCCAGCCACTGAGCAATACAAAAACGGGTTCCCAATCATGGAAAATTGAAGGTAATTGCAGAAAAATGTGAAGGAAAACACCCAGCTAGCTTCAGTTGTGCGAGGACAGGGAAAATGTTGGTGAGGAATGGTTTGGGCACTAATTTCTGGTTGTTTTCTTGCCCCAATACAAAATTGACTGCCATACCTCTCCATTCCCAATGCATTAACTGCCTCAACCAATTTCTAGAAGAATTAAATGATTGGGTACATAAGACAAAATGGGTAGTTGAGAGTTTATGGGTTCTCCCATTGACATTTTCCTCAACACTATTGGCTCAAGGGTTTGAATAACTTCCCTCCATATTCCTTGTGAAATCATGCCCCTATCTCTTGTTGCATTGCATAGCTAGTTGTGGGTATTTTTTATTAAATTGCATATGTACATGATGTCTCAATTTATATTGTGCTTGGCTAGCACGAAAATCATATGCATCGATTTTAATTCTTGATACATAAAATGCTAAATCCATGGTGGGGCCTTGGCCTTGAGCTCCACACCATGATTTAAATAACGATATTTACATCATGTACAATTTTAATGCAATAGGGATCAAAATCAGGATATTACATTCCCCTCTCCCTTTCATTAGCACTGTATTCCGAGCTCTTCAAAACTGAACAAAAATGGATGTATCACTCTCATGGCATCCTCCAACTCCCACATAGCCTCATCAGGACTGTAGTGCTTCCATTACACCTTTACTTGTCCAACGAATCAG
Organism: Pseudotsuga menziesii; assembly: GCA_001517045.1. Classification (NCBI taxonomy): domain Eukaryota; kingdom Viridiplantae; phylum Streptophyta; class Pinopsida; order Pinales; family Pinaceae; genus Pseudotsuga; species Pseudotsuga menziesii. Next base: position 38,303 of record LPNX010093752.1, on the reverse strand, counting down.
TTCTGGAGCACTGTTACCTTCTTGTCTAGGATGCACAATGGCTCGTTTTGGAACCCTCCCTCGGGTTCCACCTGGATCACATCCCAATTAATCACATGGTTAGGATCATGTACATATTTCTTAACCAAAGAGACATGAAAAACACAATGAGCTCCAGTGCTAGCAGGAAATGCAAGTCTATATGCAACTGGCCCTATTCTTTCAAGCACTTCGAATGGCCCACAATATCTAGGTGATATCTTGGCACAACTCTCAAGCTTCAAGGAACTCTTCCTTGGCCTCACTCTAAGATAAACATGATCCCCAACACTAAACTCCTTGTGCACTCTATGCTTATCTGCATAGCTATTTTTTCTATATTGGCATGCTTTCAAGTTCTGCCTGATCTTTGCAACCTCTTATTCCATTTCTTTAAGGAATTCTATACCAAGCACAATTCTATTCACTGGATAATCCCAAGTCATTGGTGTCCCACACATTCTTCCATATAAAGCCTCATATGGACTCATTCCCAGTGATGTTTGTTGCATGTTATTATATGCAAACTCTACCAACTGTAAATAATCCTCCCACTTTGATGGTTTTTCCATTACATACATGTGAATCATGTCTTCAAGCACCTGATTTACTCTCTTTGTTTGACCATCGGTTTGAGGATGGTAGGCGGTGCTAAAGTTCATCTTTGTACCCAAATCTGCAAAAATACCCTTCCAAAAATTTGAAGTAAACTTGGTATCCCTGTCAGAAATTATTACCTTAGAAAATCTATGCAATCTGAAAATTTCATTCATGAAAATATTTGCAATGGCATCGACTTTATATGTGGACTTGACCGTTATAAAATGTGATGTCTTTGTTAACTTTCCACCACCACCATAATGGAATCATGTTGTCTCATAGTCATTGGAAACCCTATAATAAAATCCATGGAAATGACTTCCCATTTCAATTTCGGGATTGGAAAAGGTTGCAACAAACCTGCTGGGTGTTGATGCCCCACCTTCATGGGCTGACATTTTATGCACTTAGAAATATACTCAGCAATGTCCTTTTTCATTCACAGCCAAAAAAACTACTTTTTGGTTGTAGCAATTGTTTTTTGATATCTTGGGTGACCAGAATATGGAGCTTGATGTATTTCATCCATAAAAATCCTCCTCAATTCTACCACGTTTGGAATATAAATTCTATTCTTATAAGTAATAAGTTCATCTTCTTCCAATCGATATCCTTCGTACTTCCTTTCAAGGTTTTGTTGTTGCAACTTGTCCTTTATCTGCACGTACACTCATTGGAGGAAATTTGGGGTCTAAAATGGGCCTTATAAGAAAACGAGCCAACAATAAATTCTTGTGAGTTGGAATTCAAGAACCAATAGAATTTCAATAAAATGAGTCAACCATAATGGTTGACTTTACATATTTATCATAAAAAAAACTACTTTTTTGTTCGTCTTTTCAACATATATCATTGTGTTTTTACTCAAATTTTGAGCGGAAGGGCTCATTGGATGCAGAATTAAATTCCAAATCCAATGAGTACCCACACTGCATACTTTTGACAGAACCCACTACCCCAAAAACAATAAATACCTAGAAAACGTGATGATCATGCATCCAACGAGCCCTTCCGCTCGAAATTTGAGTAAAAACACGGTGAGATATGTTGAAAATACAAACAAAAAAATATTTTTTTTCTTTCTTTCTCCAAAATTAATCAATATTATTTTATTATTTTAAATATTATTTTATTATTTTCCTTAGGAGGCCCATTTTAGACCCTAAATTTCCTCTAATGCCATCCTCGGCAATATGGTTAATAATCTGTTACCTCAAATATGATTGGCAAGTACTAAGAGATGCCACATGCATTTGATGTACCTTCCTGCTAAGTGCATCAAACACCTTTCTTTCTTTTCCTTTTATGTGTTTGATTTCAAAATCAAATTCACACAAAAATTCCAACCATCTAGCTTTCCTAGCATTTAAAGTTGGCTGATCAAACAAGTATTTCAGACCACAATGGTCTATCCTTAGCTCAATTTTCCTTCCCATTAAGTAATGTCTCCACATCTTTAGAGGATGTACTATGGCTGCAAGTTCTAAATCATGAGGATCATAGTTCTTCTCATGCTCCTTCAACTTTCTTGACTCATAGCAACCATGTGGTTGTCTTGCATAAGAACTCCTCCAAGTCCTTAATTGCATGCATCGGTACACACCACAAAGTATTTTTTTGGGTCTGCAGTTTTCAAAATTGGTGCACTCGTAAGAAGATTCTTCAATCGTTGGAAGCTTTCCTTACATCTTGGTGTCCATTCAAACTTTATCCCCTTCTTTTGCAAGTAAGTGATTAAATGTGCAACCTTGGAGAATCCTTCAATGAACCTCCTGTAGTATTCGACAAATCCCATAAAGGATCTCACATATGTCACATTTCTTGGATTTGGCCAATTCATAATGGCCTCAATCTTCTCAGGGTCCACAGATATTCGTCTGAGATAATGTGACCAAAATAATGAATTTTATCTTTATAAAAGTCACATTTTCTCAACTTTGCATACAACTTATGCTCCCTTAGCATTTTCAATGCCATTCTCAAATGTTCTTCATGTTCTTCTTCATTCTTAGAATAAATAGGAATGTCATCTAGGAAGACAAGAACAAACTTGTCCATATACTTGCTAAAAACACTATTCATGAGACACATGAATGTAGCTAGTGCATTTGTGAGACCAAATGATACCACCACAAACTCATAGTGCCCATACCTTGTTCTAAAGGTTGTCTTATGAATATCTTCCTCTTTGATTCTTACCTAATGGTAACCAGACCTCAAGTCAATTTTTGAAAATACCTTTGCGCCTCTCATTTGATAAAAAAAGGTCTTCAATTTGAGGTAATGGATATTTATTATTCACAGTAACTTTGTTCAACTTCATGTAGTCAATACATAACCCGAGTGTCCCATCTTTCTTTTTCACAAATAGAACTAGCGCTCCCCACGAGGACACACACAGCTTGATATATTTTTTTCCAACAACTCTTGTCACTGCATTTTCAGCTCTAGCAATTATGGTGTGCTCATCCTGTAGGGTGTCTTGGACACTGGTACGGATCCTATCACAAGGTCAATTGTAAAATCAATGTCTCTCTTTGGAGAAAGTCCTAGAATCTCATTAGGAAAAACATCCCTGAATTCTTGCAATCACAAGTGAATTTGATCCCAAAATCTGGCGGACTATACGTTTGATTTTCGGCAACAATCTGTCGACTATCTGACTAAGGTCATCTTTTATAAACATCGGTATATTTTTCGTTGGATATCTGACCACTTAATAGTGTAGACGGTTATCCAACACTATGTCGTATGATATTCGATGACGTATTTATCATTATACCAGTCGTAGATCCGACATATCAACGTCGAATATTCTATGACCAACACTTATGAGAAGGAAATATTTTTTACTACATATCCACCTGTAACATCAGAGATCCGATGGGGATACATACAAAAAAAAGAGAAATACCGATGGCATTTGTCGTCGGTCTTATGGAATGATCGTCGGATATCGTAGGATATCGTGGTTGTCATCAAAAAATTCATGTGGAGGTATGAGCTACATAGGGTGAATGAAATCGAAGAGGTTCGCACACCATGCAGAAATGGGTGACTTCACAATGCAAATAGTACGAGTGATCATGAACCTTGTCGCAAATGAACAAAAGAGGATTTGGGAGAACATAAATTCAAGGGAAATGGAAGCAGAGTATATCATATTAGACTCACCAACCATGGAACCTATTGTGAATTTTGGTCTTGTACTACAGGAGGTACAAACCACAACAACCATGGAGTCTTATGCGCCTCGTGCGAAATTTTGGGAAAGTATGTCAAGCTTGTTCAGATCATGTGGGATGGCATTAATCTGGCCATGGGTGAGAGTTGAGGCCGATAACGCTAGAGATTTAGAGCATGCCAACATGATTGTTTTCATTATGAAGAAGAGTGACTTGGTCAATGAGACAGATCATTTCTGTAGTTATATATATAGGAACCAACTTATCTTTGACTTCATTCATCTCAGGAAAGAAATTCAGAGTTGCGAGAGCCTCCAAGCTAATTTCCCCCTCTACAAATAGGCTGATAACATGGAATCCACTGACGAGAGTGAGCCTTGTTTCCCGCAACATGGCTTGGAAGCACTAGGACGCATACTGAGGAGAGTTAAAGATTATGTGGATATTCAAAAGCGTCAGCTTCACCGACTCAAAGGAGAAGCGAGGGAAATTTTTTAGCAGTTTGTAGAGGACTTCCATGAATTGAGATCGATTCAGAGGCAGCAAAAAGTTGCTAAGAAATCCTAACATCATAAGCAAGCCCATGCCATCCAAGAGCTCGCAGATAGACTGACTCATGTTGAGATTCAGGTAGGAACTATGGAATTCGAATCCCAAGTGCAGAATGAAGTAGCCAATTAGAACTTTGTTGATGGAAACTAGGGTTATGGGACCTCTCTAGCGAAATAAACATGTATTTATGTTTTGTGGTCTACTAATGGGACAATATGTCTATATATTTAGGAATATTTCCATTAGTAACTTAGAGTCTTCTTTTGTTTACTACTGTGAATGCTATGAAGAATACAATGTCAGTAAGTACATAAGTTACAACCTTTCTTTAGCATAAGAAGACAATGTATTTTTTTATATATTCATATATAATATTTGTACTCGTTGTCATGCAATATTGTATCTGAATTTTTTGAGAATTTGTCGTATTTGTTTCCATACTAGTTTCAATACAACTTAGATTTCATATTGTGAACTATTCCTTTTCGTTTTTATTTTCTTTTTTAGTGGGTCATTGCTAACCATGTCTTCATCACATTAGATGGAAACCACTAAATCTCTTTTAAGAAAAATATTGTTAATCCCTCTTAAAGCTCAGACGTCTTAAAAGAGTACATCATTGTTATGTAATGCAAGTATTTGGCATTAGATTTGCTCTCAAATCCACTTGCAAAGCGATGTTGAACTTTGTATTTGAGGACTAATTCGAATGGTACTAATTTCTTGGCACATAAAATGTTTATGATTGTGATAAGAATGGATTCCAAACTAATATGAGATATCTGAATATATTGTGACCTTATACTTCTTGAGATAGATCTGAATTTTGATCATAGTGTGGGCCTTGTCACCATTTGGTTTCTATTGTTGCAAGTATTCATTTAATTCATTATTGGCACACCTAAGAAACATTTGTTTGTTAAATCATTTGATAAATTCAATATGAGTATGATGACTTACTACAACCATCACTATCTTTCAGTTTGCATGCATCTAAGATAGAAATGATAAAATTGTCTCTTTGTTACCTTTTAGATATGTCTTCATTACTCCACTCTTGGAAATTCTTGTAAGGCATATTGGTTGACTATTTCAGTTGTAGCCTAAGCATTTTGATTTCAGAAATATATCACCTTGGAAAACATCTCCTCTAGCTAAATATTGTGGAATGCTTTAGATAAAACAAATTATCCTTTGGTAAGTTCTGAATGTTATTGGAAGTTTGTCTTTGGTGCCTAGCCATATAGAGAACAAGTGTGAAGATAATCTAAAGTTGGCTTATGATTTTGGAATTAATACATGAGTAAAACGTTTGATCTATGTTCAATAAATATATGGTCAAATGATTAATTAGAAGGATCTTTGTTGCTCATTATGTACTAGCTCATGATCCTTGTTAGTATTGAAATGAATGTCTTTGGTTTGATCAAATGTTATTTACATTGAGCTAATGGTTGAGAATATAGTTGCTTTGGAATAAATTGAGATTATAGTAAACATCATAGGATCTAATTTGTAGATTAATTAATCAATACTTACAACACAAGCTAACTCTTTATAAGGTCAATCTTTGTATTTAAAAACAATGGATGACATAAAACCTACTATTATCCCTTTTAATTGATGTTTTCTATTGTTTTGTGCTAATTCAATCATACTTATGAGAAAACACCTTATATAATATGTTTTATATTGGTTTCTACTCATACAAGCATACATTAGGATATGTACAACACTAGGTTATAACAGCTTGGAGCTTCTACACATAATGGAAGCATTTGAGTGTTATCTGATTTATCGTACCAAAGTATGATTGGTATCTACAATTGTAAAGGGATAGAAGCATAGGTTCTCATATTTTCCAAAGTATCACATGTACATTTTCTATTATTTCTAATAGGATGAAGTTTTGATAGGTACTTTATCAGAATTAATGCTTTGGACCTCATAATTCTTGGAACTTCTATGATGAGTGAGTGACTTTGTATTAATTCTGCATGAAGCAAACATAATAATTGTATATTAGTTCTATATGAATCAAATATTATAAACAAAATATTACCTATTTGTAAAGAGTGCATATTTTTATTAGTGAAAACAATAAAAAAACTTATGAAAAGAAAAACCACATAAGCTTGCAACTAGAACAATTGGTAGCTTTTAAATGGGTAGTTGGTGAGATTGAATCTCATTTTCTGCAGTCCTTAGTATCTCTAGGTGAGATGATTGGCTGTGTTGAAGCACAATATATTGGTGAAACAACTACTCAGATGATAAAAAGATAAGTATGACAGACATTGCAGAAAATATCAACCTTGAGTTTGATGATGATTTGACATGCATTTTTAATGATAATAATGCAGAAAAACTTATTCCTCGTATGCGTATTATGAATGAAAAGGGTCCTAAAGGGGAATCACAAGACCAAAAATTTGAAGATGATTTATTTTTGAAGAAAATTGAAAGTAACATGCTTACAAAAATGGCTCTCAGGGGAATTCCATATATTAATAAAATTTTTACCAAGTATGGAAAAATCAACAAGTTTGATGAGAATGATGGATTTAAGCCTAAGACAGAATGGATGCTAGATACAGAAGTGGTAAATATGTTAGTTTTTATGTGCCATGGGTACATGGATGCTACTAGGACAACAAGTAATCACTTGATTGAGGTTATTGAAGTGCTTGGAATTGAGAACCATGTTTCAAAGAGAAATTGTTGCACAAATAATGATGGGGCCCACTTAGATATGAAGATATAAGGTTTACATCCATACAAACAAATGACAGACTGTATAATGACCAATATAACTCCCAACCTTGTATCATTCAAAAGCTACAATTTCATCATTTCAGAGAAGTTGTGATTCCAAGTCAACTCTCCTCCAATGGCCTTCCTCTCTTCTGTTAATGACTCAATGAATCTAGGATTTCATCATTGCAAATATAACTAAATCACAAAATCAAGGTACTTCAATATTGCTTGCATATGTGATATTATTTCAAAATATAACAAACCCTCCAATATCCATCCAATGTCCTCAATTACAAGAGACTATAGATGTACCATTTGTCATAAGAAATGTCACTTCCTATTCATAAGATTTGAGCTCATTTCTACCCTCCACCAGTCTACTAAATATTTCAAGCATGCCCCCCTTTCCAAAAAATCAAACTCTCGTTTCTTGTCTCATACCTTCACAAGTTCCACCTTCATAGAATGGATCCTTGTCTCCTTCCTCCATGGGATCCATACCATGGGAGTGTTGGCCTCAAGGATGGAAAGATGCCCTTTCTTGGCTCTTTGGTCATCATAGGATATTTCCTCCAATGAAATCCAACCTATCATAGTATGACCAGTCTTCTCGTTCCTTCACATCATCCATACATTGAGATTCTCGACCTCAAGCAGGTAACAATACCCATTCTTAGGTCTTTGTTCATCGGAGAAGTTTGTCTCCGCAAACCCCTTTGGGTGGAAGCAATCTTGGTTCTTTGAGGCCTCTTTGCTACTTCAGTTTGTTAGCATCTATATTCTTTCAAGTATTCCTTGAATGTCCCTAACCATCTTTTGCTTTACAAGCAAGAATTAATTATTATACACAATGTGATTAGAGATGACTAGCTTAAGAGTAGGGACTAGCTTGACCTCTAGTAGATATTTCTATTCAAGACATGCATACAAAACAATTGTATAGATATAAGAGTCTAGGGTAAGTGCATTTTTCAATTGGCCTTGCTTACAAATTGTGCTGCCCATGTCCATTACACATGGATTCCTATGGCTATTGAAGCATTGTATCTCTAGTGATGACAAATTTTTTTAAGGTGGAAGAACCAAGGCAATCCTCATATTATTCTAGTGAGATAATTGTTACACCATGGCCAAGGATAATTCCATAGGTATCGGTGGTTATGTGTCCAATGAGATGGGGTGTTTCCTTTCCAAATTGTAGGTACAATGAATCCCAACTCAAACCCATGCTTGCACTCACCTTCGAGCACTCTAAATAAATGTTATTTGTATAGTTTTATTTATTTTTGTTGCTAGGAAATTTCATCCCCATTGACCAAATTTGATCATTTGTTGATACGAATATAATGTCTCACTTTATAAACTAGAAAATTATGCCCTAACTAAATAACTTACACAACAATTAACTCATTTCGATCTTCTTAGAAAACACTTATTTCCAACATATGGTTTGGATATAATGAAAGTAGGACTTGGAAATGAAAATTGTGTACCTTGCTTATATAAGTTGGTCCAAGATTTTAGTAACCCTTCAACTTCGGATTCCAAACCTTCAACTCCTTCACTTGAATACTTGCAAAATAGAAACAATACCTTCCTCAAAATCTTATGGCCACAGTAAAATAACTATGAAATGAGACAAAGATATAAGCCTGCATTTAACCATACATTCCACATATAAATTTGATGTGTTTACTTTTTAAAGAATGCTTCAAAATTGCATATGTAATATCAAGCATGAACAATTTTCTTAACAACCGTTAAAGGTGCAAATGATGGCAAACAAATAGTAGTAAAGCTCATATTCAAAGCAACATTATGAGAGTAAAATATCTTATGTTTCTAACATGTGTGGCAATAAAAGAAAATTATGAAAAGATGCAAATTTGCAGCTATAAATGAAGGAATGAAATATTTTAACATCCGCAAGGCTAAGAATAGCCTATGGGACAGACCAACTCACACGTTGTTTTTCTGCAATTCAATCCTTTGTCTGTTCAACTTGATGATGAGCGCCCCCAATTTTTCCACAGTCCCCTCGTTAAATAAATCATCCCAATATTTATTCGTCAAGACATTTGCGTACCTTTCCATATTGTCCTTGAAGGCTTCACACTCTAAAATGAAATGTTTTTCTGTCTCCACCTTACCAGTGGTGCAAAAAATACACACTCTTTCTTCCCAATATTCTTTTGTCCTTTTCCAGTGCCCGATCTCACAACAAAGTTGATGGGAATTTGTTCTTAATTGAGCAAAAAGAATTTTGTCTTTCCAAGGTATATTGGCCCCTATGTACGCCTTTTGATGCTGATTGTAGGTAGGGTTAAACTCTTCAATATAATACTTTCTCTTTCTCCCTAGCTCTTTATCCCAAGTTCACTTGTGGAACTTATTGATAACAAAATCCTTTATTTATTTACTATTCGTAGGGCACATGCTCAAGCACATATCCCACTTACTAAACCATTTAATATTTTACCGCATCCAAGTTTTCTTTATTTTGCACAATATGTCATTGAAGACAACCTTAGGCCATCTACCCTCTTCCATATTCTTAACTCTTTTTAGATACCTTATGAGTCTCACCATAGCGATTGCTTCAATAGAAGCCACCCCCATTTCACTCAACATGGTTTCGTATGGTACTGAAATCTTAATTTTGAACTTGCTTGTGATCATGTGTTTTTTAATCTTTTCTATTTTAATCCACTGTAAGTCAGAGGTATTTCTGGCCCAAACTTCACAACCATAGAGAACAATCAGGATCACTAAGAGCCAAAAAAGGGTTTGCATAGTTTTCCAGTCCCATAACTCTACCTCTCTGCACCTATTTTGGAAAGCATGAAACACTTTTCAACATCCAAGAGTTATTTTTTTCCTGCAGCCTCCCCAACCCAATTTTTTGTTGAGCTCAATTCCTAGGTAATTGTAATATTCCACGACTTCAATGGTATTGTCTTCAAAGTATAACTTATGTTGTTTATGTTTTCTTTTGCTAGAGAAAACTACCACTTTCGTCTTGCTAGTATTTACTTGCATTCCAACTGTTCTACAAAAGTGCTCAAGGGAAATCAAGTGCTCTTGCAAGCTAAGAGCAGACTTAGCAATCAAAATAAGGTCATAAGCATACAAAAGAAGCCTTATCACATACTCTCCCACAAGGGCGCTATCCCTGCCCTCTAAGTTTAACCACTCTTCAAGTTTGTCGATATATAACCCAAAAAGGGTAGGGGATAATGGGAACCCTTGATTGACCCCGATATCACTTCTAAAACTTTCAGAGATACCATATGATGTTATAATTTTGACTTTGACCTCCTCATATAGCTTGTGAATAGCTGCTTTAAGATGTATAGGAACCCCAAGTTCCTCCATTCCGTGCCATAGCTTATCCCTGGGAACCGTGTCAAAATATTTTTTGAAATCAACAAAGCAACAAAAGGCTTCCTCTTTCTTCTCCCACACTTTTTCAATGATGTGACTTAAAGTAATACCATGGTCCACCGTGGAATGTTTAGGTCTAAAACCTGATTTCCCTTTAGCACGCTTGTCCCTTTCTTCTGCCCACTTGATAATTCTATTTTCTAGCATGCTTCCAAATAGCTTTGCAAACAAGGGGTTTATCATTATGGTCCTATAATTGGAGGGATCGTTGACATATCCACTCTTGAAAAGAGGAATTGTGAGGCTAGTTGTCCAATATGTAGGGAATCCCTGCTGAATGATGTTGTTGAAGATTCCCACAATGTGAGGTGCAATATTTTTTGAACCCCACTTTATATATCCAACTTGAAGTTCTACTAAATCTTTGGCTTTTCCAACACCCAAATTCTTAATACCCACCTAGATCTCTTGCACAGTGAAAATCTTAGTAATGGTGGCGGTGTTGACTAAGAGGGGAGGGGTTTCAACCTTAGTATTTCTCTCATAGAGTTTCCTTGCTTACTCAAGCCACTGGTCCACTATAGTATTGTTTTTATTTTGCTTCTTGCTCGCTTGAAGTTACTTCCAAAATAGTTTGGGGTTATTTTTCCCAAGGAAGATTAGCTCTTCCCTCCTTGAGACCATGAAATCAATTTTTTTCTTTCTTATAATCTTCTTGTAACTTTTAAATTATTTTTCTTTCCAGTTTGACTCTCTCCACCTTCTCCTTGATTGTTTGCACTCCTCATCGAACCAAGCATTAACTCGTAAGGAATTTGTTTCACGTTTCCTATTTTTTTCTCTTTTTCATTTTGTGAGTGCCCTTTGAATTAAATTAGTTAGCTGCTGATTATTAAGGCCTTGGGACAAAATTTCCTCCCTCTTACAACGTCTCTCCAAATCCTTCCTAAAGATATTACAGTTCTCTTAAGTCAAAATAACTCTGCCCTTTGCAAAAGGTTGTTGAATGTGCTGATTTTTTGTCCCCACATGCTACTTATCATTCCAAGAAAGACTTAGATAGATCGATTTGTGATCAGATTTTAAATCCCATAGCTGTTCTCCAATCATAACTTCCTCCATTTTCTCGCATATGCCATATGAACAAATTGCATAATCCACCACACTTGCTCCATTGTAGGTATTACAAGTGAATTTACCAGAGTTTGTCCATCTAGGCAAACCATTGTAGATTACTAAATCAAAATTTCCACATAAGGTAAGCAACTATTCTCCAAAGAAATTACAGCTTTTGTTGTCTTTTGAAATTCTTGTCCATTGATGATTTCTTTCTTCTGTAAGCCAAATAGGATTGCAATCTTCCCTATGACAAATAATGTTAGCTTGTTCACTTGCAGTCCTCGCATTGAAATATCCTACTAGAAGGATTTCACCTACTTGTAAATACTTTGCAATATCATTTTTTAATGATCCAAAAGGGTCTTTATGGTCAAGCCCCCTCCTTTTCTAAATTTTTGAAACTTGTGGGGTGAAGTAGCATGCTGCAATTCTGATGACATTTCCTTTTTTGATATTTTAAACCATATAAATTGTTTATTTGAGTCTTCTTTTTCTAGTTGAATGCAACAAACTACCTTTTTCTTCACTAAGACCATGATACCTGCGTGACCTTTTCCCTTCTTTGGTGCCTTTTTCCACACTGCCAACTTCATATATTTTTCAAAAAGGGGTGTCTTGCACCCTTCATGCTCATGTGTTTCCACGAGACATATTATGTCCCTATATTCCACAATAGGTCCTAGCCTAGGTCCACACCTCCACAGGTATCCTCTGTAGTTCCAACATACTAAACTTAAGGGAACCTGGGTAGGCCTTGATTGCTATTTTCTTTGGCATACAAGACTCAAAGTTGAGTATACATCCCTATTTTCCCATCCTAACCTTGCTGCGATATTTTCTTCTAAGGGATTTGCTATCACTTCTTAACTACTGTTTTGCTGACTTGGTTTAGAAGGAGGACCAAAAACAACAATTACATATTTTACTTTGTATAATCATGCTCTTTTTCTCTCATCTCTTGCTACTCTGAGCTTTGACAACTCTTTTTTTCTTTCCTCTTGCTGCATGATAGTTAATTCTTCCTTGAGAAAAAAGCAAGAGCCCTTTAAGAGATGCTTCTTAATTCAAAGGTTTTTCCTATCACGTGCACTTTCCATGATGACCTTTATGGGCCTGTCTCTCTCATCACTGGGTTTACCCACCCTCCATGCTTGGCAAATTTTGTCTTGCCAATTCAACTTGTCTTTTAAAAAGTCACTTGCAAGCTCTAAGGTACATTCATTCTTGCCATACTCTCTCACACCTTTAATTATTATGTTTGTTGCTTTGTCTTGTTGTTGCTTTTTGTTTGGCTTCCTTTCCTTGTTTGATGTCTCCTTGGTTGCTTGCTTCTTTTTCCTTCTCTATGTTAGTAGGCTTGCTAATAACTTGTGCCCACGTTCTGGAATTTTTGGCGGAACTTCCATTTTCTCCTTCTTATACTTTTATTCCTTGGTTATTTGTTTGTTCATCTGTTTTTCCTTCAACATTGGCTATTTTATGATTCCATACCCCTCTCTCTTCCCCTACTAATTCTTTCATTCTTTACCATTCTTCCTTCATATCTTGCCACTCATTCTTTCCTACCAGAATAGCTTCTTGCAACAATGCCGCTTGACCTTTCAAAACCTTGTTGCATTCTGCTAAATGCTAATTTTCTACTGTTAATAGATGGATTTTAAGATCCCTCTCATGCTCTTTGACTTCCAAAACCTCCAATATCCTCTTGGTATTGAGTAGCTCTTGTAAGGACAAAGGAAGTTAAATATTGATGATATAGACAAAGGAAGATGATGGCATGGCAAGAAGGACATTGGAGGTGGGCATTGGAGCCATTGGAACACCTACTGAGCCAAATGACCCATTATGTGGTCATTTGTGCCTTGATGAGAAATGAAGTCCACATACTTGGTAATAAAGGTAATTAGATGATGTGGATGACTTGAGAAGACCATGCACTTGAAAAAGAATCCTTTTGACCCACACATTAGATGGTTTAACAGGCTTGAAGAAATGAAGATGATGTGGGAATTTTGGGTCTTGGAACCTTTGGGGATGACCCTAGAGAAAAAGAAGATGAAGGCACTCACACCATATGTAGGAGAACAAGCCCTAAAGGAATATAAAACAAGCCTTAAATAACACCAAGTTTGACCATTAAATTGATAATTCAAAGAAAAAATAAAACATTAAACTATGCTCTCACCTTATTGAAGTCGGCTCAAATTTAAATAAAAATAAAAATCCTTTATGACATGTCAACTCAGAAATTAATGGAAACCAGTATAAATACCCAATGCACTTCATTTAAAAAAAAAATGAGTACTCTGAAATAGCGAGTTGTCTGAGGAAATTTGGCTGCTATCTAAGGAAGTTCATGGAGGATAGATGGAGCTCTGATTTTGTTGGTTTCAGGAAAATTTCGAGGGTTGTAGCAGCAACATCACTGAGGCAATTTTGTGAATATTTCTGAGGAAATTCGGGTGGTTCACTGAGGCAGTAGTAGAAAGTTCAAACAATCTAAGTGATTCTTCTTGTATAACCTTCAACTCTGATTTTTGGGATAGTTACAGAGGTAGCAATAGATTTTGAGCAACTCTGATTTTTGGATATTAGCTCAGAAGCAACCGAAGTTAGAGACAGGGTTTGGGTGAATTTTTTTTACTACTTGATTGCTTCTTCTATCGTGTAGTTGGTTTGTGACTAAGTTATAAACAAATCCTTGTATATGGGAAGATATTAATGATATAAGATGAACACTCCATACACTTCATGAAGGTGTTACATATACAGTGAAGTGGTGTAAGTATACACAATCATTGAGACCTTATTGATGATCTTGTTCAAACATCTATTGATGATGTATACTTCTTGACAATCCTTGATGATGATGGTAACATAAACAGTCTGAACATACTATGAAGATGATGCTCTAGTACACAATAGTGATCTGACCTGTTTTAGATCAGTTCGCATGAAGTGTATGAGTAGATTGCTATGAAAGAAGTACATGAGTAGCTTGAAGACATGATTGTGAAAGGAAAGTGATGAGTTGTGATGAGAATATTAGCAAAGACATGATACTGTAAGCACTTGACAAGTTTATTATATGACTTATTGATGACATGATACTATAGACAAGTCAGTAATAAAGTAGACAGGTTGAAGACATGTGGAGAGGACAAGATTAGTGATGAGTAGACAAGTGATTGACATATGAACTGATGATGTGACAGATATATTTATGTATATGAAAGCTAGGTCTTGCACACACTTTCTTAGTTGGAACTAAGAAAAACCAAGCAGGGTCTTATCATAAAAGTTGGTGCTTCTCAGTCAGTTATGCTGACCCCAAGGTGGCGGCCTTCAATGTAATATCGAATTTGACATATTAAAGTTTATAAGTTTATCTTTTAAAGTGTCTCTTCTGATATGGTTGATTTATGTTGATGAAATTATTGATGATCTCTATTTAAACATTTAAAGAAG
This sequence comes from Pseudotsuga menziesii, assembly GCA_001517045.1. NCBI lineage: Eukaryota > Viridiplantae > Streptophyta > Pinopsida > Pinales > Pinaceae > Pseudotsuga > Pseudotsuga menziesii. The sequence goes on along the minus strand of LPNX010093752.1, from coordinate 23,220 downwards.
TGAAATTGGTAAGAAGTGTTGGCCCACTTATTCACCCCCCTCCCTCTTAGTGTGCCATTGTGTCTAACATATGGAACCTAGAAATGAATGGAAAATACATTTAAAGACTAATTTTGGTACCTATTAGTGGTTGGTAATGCCCTTTCATGGCATTACCAATTTCCCTAGTAACTTCATCCAGACCACGAATGGAATTTTCTTCGTACATGTTAGATGATGTTTACTGTATCAGATCAAATATTTATTGTATTGGATGAATAATACTTACCTGCATGATTGTTTTTCTTCAACCCAAGGCCTTATTTCTCTTAATATTATTCACAATAAACAAACTCAAGAATAAACAGGTTATGGTTTCCTGGAGTTTGTAATCCATGCAGTAGCCCATATGGCTCTACAAAATTACAATGGTGTACAGATGCTAAATATTGAAAAAAATTATAGTCTAAATCATTTCTTTTCGTCAAATTTGAGGACCTATTATTTTACTCTCTTTCACAATGCAACCCTTAGTACTGGATTGAGAATTTGGAATAATTTCATAATACCTAATTAACAAAAAAATAATTGCACTTGCATTATTTTGAACTGTAATCATAACCTAAGTTTCATGCCATAGTGACTTTTCACGTTATCGGTGAAGAAAATTACTTTCAATGGTGTAGAATGACCAAAGGAAAGCATCATCAAGTTTTAAATTGAACCTCCATATGAAACTACATGCAAACTTGTTTCTTGTAAGGAAATACCAACTTTCATCAATGCCCCAAGGGATAGGAATTCAGTTGATGATGGAAGCTCGCACTTCTTAAATTTATAGACATTTCAATTAATGAAGGAATCTCAAAGTTATTAAATTTATAGAAATTTCGGTGTTTGGAATACCATTGAAAATCTACAAAGATATGTTTACTAACATAAGATGCATAAATATAATTCAAGTTTTATCATAGGTTGTGTAATTTATAGCACTAGTAACCCAAATAATAGGGAACTTATTTGCACTTTCCATTACCAATACCAAGTAGACCTTATGAAAAGTATCTCAATGGATTTTGTTGGAGATTTGCCTAGGTTAAGGAGAGGCGAATCTATTACTTTACATGAAAGTATCTCAATGGATTTTGTTTCCCATGTAGTAATAGAATTTTAGTGGTGGCTAATCATACCCCCTAACCCTAGAGTGTAAAAATAGGGTAATTATAACTGCCATGATTAATGACCTTTAAAACTATACAATAGAATATGGGTATGATTAGAAGGGTAAAGTGATAAATTTACCAATGATAATGTTTTTTATTGATTACCTTATGATCATATTTTGATTCAAAAATTGCACCCAATGTTGTGACCAAGTAGAGGGCCAAGCTTAACCAAACACATTCCTTATGCCCATATTGTTAATGGTATATTCATATCTAACAGATACTAGTTATCAGAATCCTAGATATCGTCTTAACTCTAACGCAGAGCCTCTTGACTCTAACCCATAACCGTATAGGTATGTCTAACACCCGTATTCTCTACATCTTCACATGCCCCTTATTCAAAAATCCTCAAAAGAAACCTATGTTCCATACTAAGAAAATCATTTACCAATTCACCATGGGGTAATCATGTGATGAGTTCTCTCTTTGTGCAGGTTGTTATCTCACCAACTGAAATGATTGTAAATGAAGAACATGTGAAATATGTAGTGCAAGAATCAAGATACATACAATAGGGACAATCTTACCCATTTATATACATTCATAGAGTAAAATTCACCCTAAACCAAATCTAACAGTTTAAATTTTTGCAAAATCATTTTTCCATTCGCAACATTGAAACATTCAGAAATTTTATAGAGTAACATGGAGTTACATGTAAGGTATTGACTGATATTTGGGGCATTGTGTCCTCTCAATGACCTATGCGACCTCTTCTATGTGGCCTCTTGACCTTTGGGAGTTGGGACTAGACCCCAATCAGTCTTGTGGGGAGATGCCAAAGCAAGGCAGCAAGCTGAAACGAAGTTGTAGAACGAATGACTCCTCATGTCATGTCATCAAATGAAAAGAAACAATAATAAATTATTTTAAGCAACTTCCCTAAATGATCCTTTATTGATTTCTTGAATGAATCCCCTTCTCAATCTATGTTTCGATCCAACAAGTGTCCCATTTATTTTTTCTTCCTATTCATCGATTGGAATTGCTTCTCAATTCGACAGGTTGACGACCTGTCTGACCTTCGAGACCTAGACGACCATTACAAAATCTCGAAAACCTCCAGGATCTGGGATTGGTAAGGTAAGTGAAAATGCAATCTCTTGGGGAACTCTGTGACCTCCGAGCTCTAGGCTTGGTGAGGTAACTGAAAATGGATTCACGCGGCTAGGGAGGTAAGTGAAAATGCATTCGCACGGTTGGAGAGGTAAGTCAGTTTGAAATGTTTGGTTTGTTTGTTATGTTGTATATTTTTATATTTTTATTTATTTACTAATTATGTTTTTTATTTTCTATTTTTTATGTAATGTTTATATATATATAATAAGGAAAATCAACCTAAATCTTAGTTCCCTAGTGCCTCTCAACCATGAGTGCACAATGAGACATCACAAATCCGAGCACAAGAAGTAGAAATATGACATGCAACACATCGAAAAGTTGACATTAAAAACGTCGAAACTTCTACATGCAAAACATCGAAAATTGGACTTGTTGAAAGTTGAAAATCTGACTTAATATTCTATAAATTTAAACAAATTTAATCACAATTCATAATTTGAAAGTGAAATACGAAGACATAGTATATTTCTTTGGATGTCGTCGGATTTTTTCATTAGATTTTGGGTTCAAATATTGTTATGAATACATGATAGTCTTCCAACATAGGAGTTTCATTTCCTGTTGCCTCCAAAACATGGGTTGCATACAATCAACAACCTTTCCTACATAACATCTTCAACTACATTGTTGAAACCTGCCTAATAGAAATCACCTTTGGAATGCCTCTTACAACCCTTGGGTTTCCTTCTTCATCCATGCATTCAAATTTCTTGTTGTAGCAATCAAGTTTAACCTTGTGTGCTTCTAACCAAGAAATTACAATGAGAATATCATAGGAAACAAGTGGAAGAATATTAAGGTTTGCATAAGTGAATAACCCATCCATATATAATGGACATTTATCTACAATTTCACTAATTTTTCTCTTGGTTCCAGTGGTTAGTTGAACTAACCATGATTTTCTATGCTTTAATTTCTTAAAAGCACAAATCTCAACAATTTTAGGAGTGATATAATTGTGAGTAGATCTGGGGTCAATCAAAATAGAAACATATTGCTTAGCAATCTTACCTTCAACTTCAACCACAGTTGATTGATGATCTTCCTGGCGGTCTTCTAGTGCTGCATAAATTCTAGGGATGGTCCTCGCCACTTGAACTACAGTTTCAGCTCCTTGGATGTTGTGAACTTGACTTACATTCCCATTCCGATGTGGACAGTTCCTAAGCATATGGTCTCCTCCAAGTCCCCAACATTGAAGTGGTTCTCTTGGCTCCTTTGGATCTCTTGGCTTGTCTCCCATTATTCTGGCTGGCTTAGTCACAACTTGTGATGGTTTCCTTTGCTAATTTTGGAGGTGAGAGGGTTTGAAACCTTTCTCCCTTTGGTCAAACTTCTCATTCCTCTTGTCCTTCCATGCCTTCTGGAAATCAGGGTTTCTTTTGTTTTGATCATAGCAATACTTTCCTTCCTTATTGCCTCTTCTAGAGTTTGAGGTTCATCAAATTCAATCCTATCTTTATATGACTGAGGTAGCCCACTTAGAAAACGCTTAATTTTCACCTTATCATTTCAAATATACCTGACATACCTATGCAATTCCAAGAATTTGTTTGCATATTCTTCCATGGTCAATTGTCCCAATTTCAGCTCATGGAACTCTTTAATCTTATCATCATAGTACCTATCAAAGAGGTACTTCTACTTGAAATGTTTCTTGAACTGATTCCACACAATCTTTCTTTCATTGATCTTCTTCACTTGCCTGAGGTGCTCCCACCATATAGATACTCTTCCATTTAAATTGAATATGGATAACCTTTCCTTCATATTTCCAGAGTAGTCTTGGACTTGGAAATATTTTCTCATCCCAAGAATCCAAGCTTCATCTTCTTGACCAAATTTTACCTCACCATCAAATGTAGGAGGCTTTGCCTTCTTAAACTCCCCATATGAATTGTTCTTGTAATGCCTCTTCCTCTTATTCCTATGAGATGAAGAGATTGAACCCCAATGGATTCTTCAGAGTCAAATGATCCACTAGAAGATATTTTTGGAGTATATTTTCTATCTCTATAAAATCTTGTTGAGAGATTGGACCTCTTGTGGGAATTTCTCCTTGAACTACTCCTACTCCCTTCTGGATTTGTTGTCTCATGCCCATAGTTTATCTTCCTTTGGATGTATGTAAAACTTTGTAGCATGGCTGCATTCAACTGATTTTGTTCTTCTTGAGCTTTAATCATCCTTTCATTATCTTCTTTGCAACTTTGCAACTTTACCCTTAGGCTCCTCATGGTGGCTACAATATATGGGGTAGTCTCTTGATTTCTTCTCCCATTGGATTCTATTTCAGCATTCTCAACTTGTATGTTCTCTCCCATGGCACCCGTCTCGGGCTCATAGGGATCCTGTGCATCAATCATGATGATGATATTCTTGGCCCAACCAAGCCCAAATTTTCCAAATTGCACTATGTGGAATTTTTCCTTTGATGTGACTATGATTTTGCAAAGTGTGTTCATAAACACAATTGTTAGCTACATGATATTCCCATAAATTTATAAATTACTTGCCTGCATTTGGGAAAATCCTATATTGACAACTTGTCAAAACGTAGACTTTTCTCACAATCAACGACTATCTTAGGGGGATGACGGGGGTCAACGGGGCTTGCCCCCTTGTGGATTTGGTAAGTCGAGGGCATCGTCCTCATTTTTTTTTTGTAAATCTTTCAATTTCGCACAATTTGGCACATAAGTTCATGGTCATTTTTCAATTTTCTGTCGCTTGCAAATCTCACTGAAAAACTGTTGGAATTCTTTGTTTCGTTGAATTTATCATTTTTCCTCCAATCGATGAACTCATCAATTCTCCAACATGTCGGTGCAACTCACCTTTTTCTTTCGACATGTCAGCAAAACTCACCAAGATTTTCCAACACGCATCGACGCAGCTAACCTTTTTGCATCAATCAACGAAACTTAGCTTTTTCTTCCAACGTGTCGACCAAACTCAACTTTTTCTTCCGACGTGTCGGCAAAACTCATCTTTTTCTTTCGATATGTCAAAAAAACTTAGCTTTTTATTTCGACGTGTTGGCAAAACTCATCTTTTTCTTCGGACGCGTCGGCAAAAATCGTCAAACTCTTCCGACGTATATGAAAAACTCGCCAAGATTTTCTGACGTATCGACAAAACTCGCCAAACTCTTCCTATGTATTGACAAAACTCGCCAAGTTTTGTCGACATGGAAATTTCAAACACTTGGAAAAATTTTGAATTTTTTTTCTTTCTTTGTTGGCAAACTCACGAGTTTCTCCTGACATGTGCTAGCAAAACTCGTCGGTTTCTTTCGACATATCGAAAAAACTCGCCAAGTTTTGCCGACATATAAATTTTCAAAAGAACTCAGAGAAATTTATGTTTTGCGACTATCTTGACAAATATTGCTGAGATGTATCGACGAAAATCGTCTATTTCTTCCTACATGTGTCGGCAAACTCGCCTTAACTTACTGACGTATCGACAAAACTAACCAAGTTTTTCCGACATGTATATACATAAAATTTGTTTTTGAAATTTTTTATGTCTTTCCTTTAACATCGACGAAACTCATCCATTTCCTCCGACATGTGTCACCGCAACTTCGTCAGCACAACTCAGCCGACATAGAAAATTTTCAAAAACACTTAGAAAATTTGCTTTCTTTTTTTCTTCTGACCAATTCTCAATAGAGGATGCTCTTACCTCTGCAACTGTTCAAATTAGCCCATTTAGGCCCAATGCTGTAACTTGTGGGCTCTGATACCACACTGTCATGTCCCTTCCCCTCTCTCGCCACTGAGAGGATGCGACTCGACTCCTCTGCTATCCATAACCAGGGATCTAGCCCCATGAACATAATAGAAATGCATTGAAAATAAAATACATATGCAGATGTATAATGCAATAATATACAATGGAAGCAAATCTCATTCAATATATTTAATATGTTCATAAACAAATTTTAAAACAATTACATTGCAGAGATTAAATGCAAGAGAGCACTTATCTTGAATTTTAGCTGCTTCGCAACTAGCTATGTCGCTGCAACGTTCCACCCAACCAAAGGCCAATTGTGCTCATCAATATCTCAGCACAACTGCCACCCCCGAGCTGAGCATGATTTCCACAAGGAAAAAGGGAACAACTGTTGGAGCAGGGTCCCGCAGCTACAGAAGAAGCTGCTAGTTTAGCGGAGAGATAAGTTTTGGCGGAAAGAAGATAAGACAGAGCTACGACGCCGTAGCACGTTTCCAGTTGGAGAGCAGAGCCGAAAACCATGACTTTTAAGATAGAAAAGTCAAGAAAGGCAACGGTACCTGAGCGACTGAGAAGAGAGAGCTCACCCACTGCATTGAAGGCAGTGGCGGAAGATAGGAGGGCGCAGCGACCCTCATAAAGGAGAAGGAGCAATGAGGCTGAAGCATTGAAGGCGAAGGACAGAAAAGCGAAGCGGTGCACAGTACCCATGATCAGTGCCGGGAAGCATGGAAGACTGCAGAGAGCTGTGGTGTGACGGAAAGCGGCCACCTCAAGTACAGATATGGCCGACTGTCACTAGTTAGGGTTTGGGTTACTATTGGGACAGGCCCACAGTGTTGTAATGACAAGACCTTCGGGCTGCCTATAAAGGGATATATTTTGTATTGTAAAAGGTTGGCATTTTGGGCGTTTTTAGGCCATCCAACTAGCCGGATAACATATAGTTAGCCATTGAGCCTGTTATCACACAGTTATCTTGCATTGTAATAGAGTTGAGCTCTGGTTCTATTATTAGCGGTAGCAATCTTACTATAACCAGTAGATGGCTTATAGAGTATGCATGTAACGATCCGCAGGGATCGACAGAGAGGGAAGAGTATATTGTAGGAGAGCAATATAGAGAAGAAAAGATATCTAAGAGAGAAGATCTTGAGCTGCATATGCGGTGCAGCAGAATTGTGTTTACCTTNAGAGAGGGAAGAGTATATTGTAGGAGAGCAATATAGAGAAGAAAAGATATCTAAGAGAGAAGATCTTGAGCTGCATATGCGGTGCAGCAGAATTGTGTTTCCCTTCCCCCGAGCCATAATAAAAACACAGTTCTGTGGATGTAACTTCCATCCTGGAGGTGAACCACGTTAAAATCAAGTGTTATGTGATTGGTTTATGTGTTATGTTTACTTATGCATTTCTCAGTCATTTCATGGACTTTGTTTACAGTTTAATGAACGAAGGTGTTAATCAGTTCACAGTAACATAGAAGGATAAATATAAGTCGAAGTCTTTGGCATGTTGTATGTGGTTCATTTATGCTTTGCGTGAAACAGTCACTAGTCGTAGTATTGAACAGGCTCAACCTGAGTGGGCCACCCAGTTGCAAGCCGCGCTTGAGTGCTATAATTTCGCAGCAAAGTCAGACAATGAAGATAAGGATGAGGATGAGGATCCTCGCAACACCAACATTCCAGAGTCAGAAGGGACTCGCGATGTTGGGGGACCACAGTTAGAGATTCCAGCAATCACCGAACCCATCAAGATTAAAAAGATCAATATTGGCACAGACGCAGAACCTAAGTTTGCCTCTATTGGAGACTATTGGAATGATGAAACAGTCGGACAGATTGCAGATTTGTTACATGACTATCAGGACCTATTTCCCACCAAGTTCACAGAAATGAAGGGAATAGTTGGAGACCTGGGAGTTATGAGGATACCATTGCAGGAGGATGCTAGACCAGTCAAGCAGCGCCCATATAGATTGAATCCGCGCTACAAAGAAAAAGTAAAGGACGAAATCGATAAGATGCTAGTAGCAGGCATCATTGAGCCGGTAGAAGAAAGTGAATGGGTTAGCCCCATGGTCATGCAAGAGAAGAAAACAAAAGGGGACATCGGGATCTGTGTCGATCTGCGCAAGCTCAACGATGCATCGCTTCACGATCCATTTTCGACACCGTTCACTGATGAGGTATTAGACAACGAGGGAGGACAGGAGGTCTACTCCTTCACTGATGGCTTTTCAGGCTACCATCAAATCAGAATACATCCAGAAGATAGATCCAAGACCACCTTTGCAACAGAATGGGGCTCGTTCCAGTATACGGTAATGCCCTTTGGTCTTAAGAATGCACCAGCTATATTTTCTAGAGTAGTAGTTGCTGTATTTAAAGAATACATTCATCAATTCTTAGAAGTATATTTTGATGATTGGACTGTATTTGGACTAATCGACAAGCATATAGGAGACTTAAGACTGATGTTAGAGAAATGTAGGCAGTACCAGATTTCTCTAAACTTGAAGAAATGTATATTTTGTGCACCATTTGGTATTTTGTTGGGTCACATTGTTTGCAGACAAGGCTTGATGGTCGATCCCGCGAAGATCGCCATCATTGTAAATCTTCCATCACCCAACTCAGTCAAGCAACTGAGGACAGTACTTGGTCATACCGGGTACTACAGAAAGTTCATCAAGGGCTACGCAAAGATTACAGCACCAATGGAGAAATTGCTAAAGAAAGATGTAAAATTCCTATGGAATGAGGAATGTCAGCAGAGTCTAGACACACTTAAGGAGAAGATGGTTACAGCACCCATCTTAGTATTTCTAGACTGGACTAAGCCATTTCATGTACATGTGGATGCGTCTAGCATTGCACTAGGGGTTGTTTTAACACAACCAGGAGAAGGAGATATTGACCATCCCATCGCATATTCCAGCAGAAAGCTATCGACAGCAGAAAAGAACTACACCACAACAGAAAGAGAAGGCCTAGCTATGGTGTACGTGCTGCAGAAGTTCAGGCACTACCTATTGGGTGCCCCATTCAAGATGTTTACCGACCATTCTGCCTTGAAGTATCTGGTCAATAAGCCAATGTTAGGGGGGAGAATCTGCAGATGGTTACTCCTCTTTCAGGAGTATGATTTTGAAATCATCGTGAAACCAGGCAGACTGAATGCCGGACCTGATCATCTGTCGCGGATAGACTCAGGAGAAGAGCCAAGTAACCTAGACGACAATCTGCCAAATGCACCGTTGTTTTCTGTCCAGATCGCAGATGAGTACTATGCCAATATTATTCAATTTCTCACTACAGGAGTAGCACCTGATGAGTTTACTAAGAAGCAAAAGAAGCAGTTGGTTGTTAAAGCAGCAGACTTCACCCTCATCGTAGGAAACCTATACAAGTTAGGTCCGGATGAAGTTCTGCGGA
>LPNX010093752.1:0-12474 GCA_001517045.1 Pseudotsuga menziesii | reverse complement strand
GTGCAGATGTCCAGTGTAGTTGAAAGGAGGCATCGCACCGGGAACTAGTCTACACCGGCAGGTATTATTCTAAGTATGAGGAATCGCATCAGGTCGATTCATGTTTTGAAAAAAAAAAAAGAGAGAGAGTATTGTTTTACACAGGTGATGTGGAGTCGCATCGCGGCAGTGCGATGTTCCCCGTGCCACGTACTCAGTTTTGCAACCGACAAAGGGCCAGTCAAGTCAGCATCTGACAGGTAGTTAATGAGGTAATGACCGGTATATATTACCGTAGATTTGGTAGCAGTATAATAAATTTTTCCAAATTTGGAAAATATCCGACGGTACACACACGTTTTGAGGGAAATTCGATCGGATTTCCTCATTTATTAAGGAGCGGATGACGGGTGTGGTCTTGTCCAGGCATTGATGACGACCGACGGGTTCAATCTAGATGACCGTTGCATCCGGGATTATCGTATTGGGTATAAAAGCAGAAAGTATTCAATTGAGACGGTTACGTTTGCAGAAAAATTGAGAGCTATAGAGTAAGTTGTTACGAATCCCCTGTGAAGAGCTAAGTTTGTTACAAGAGTGTTGTGATTTTTAGAACTTGCAGCCATTGCACGTCCGCCGTTTTGTACTACGAGGGTTCTGTTCGAGGACGAACCTCTAGAAGACATGCCGAGACGCTTCGACCCTGGTGGCCGTAGGGCCGCTATGACGACACCACCCAGGGTTGTGAAATTAAGTACATCACAGGTCAGACAACCGCTAAGGATGAAGAATCAAGCGCCAGAAGTAGAATTTGTCACCAAAGTCTCTGCTAACGGGAAGAAGAACGCTGAGCCGACCACTGAAGATAAGAAAGCAGAGCAGAAGAATGATGAGAAGAAATCTCCCGCCAGGCGGAAAGTAAAAATGAGAAAAAGAAAGCAACGGGAGAAGGTCGTCGACCTATCTGATCAGCTAAGAGAAGAACCAGAGATTGTGGAGGCAACTAAATGAAAATCTGACGATCGGAGGCAGCATGTGTACCTGGAGCACCTCGAAGAGAAGAAAAGTGGAAGAGGACAGCAAACCCAGCAGATGGGAGAATTCCAGAACGCAGACAAAGGCTTGTTCTTGAAACGGAATTCATGGTTTGTATCTCTTTCATATACAAGGCTCCAGACTGAAGGAAATATTTGAGAAGGCTGGAAGATACAGATTTTCCTTGTGATAAAAGTTCTAACCCAGATAAAGAGGAAAGGATATCTGTGGAAGACCTTTCAAACACTAGAATGTTCTTAAAAGGTTTCAGGAGCGACGAGAGCGAGACCATGACATTGGGCAGGAAGGATAAGAGAGCCCAGTGAACCAAGTTACATAAACTATAAAGAGCGTGTCGAAGTGATGCAGAAGGAAGTCGTAGGACTTCGAGACAGGTTGCAGAGGACTTCGTAGGAAGCCAAGGCAAAGCTACAGCAGGAGAAGCCCGCTGGAAGTGGCTCGAGGACGAGCCACAAGTAAGTGTTAGGGGACTGTTGGAGCAGGGTCCCGCAGCTACAGAAGAAGCTGCTAGTTTAGCAGAGAGATAAGTTTTGGCGGAAAGAAGATAAGATAGAGCTACGACGTCGTAGCATGTTTCCAGCTGGAGAGCAGAGCTGGAAACCATGACTTTTAAGATAGAAAAGTCAAGAAAGGAAACGGTACCTGAGGGGCCGAGAAGAGAGAGCTCACCCACTGCATTGAAGGTAGCGGCGGAAGACAGGAGGGCTCAGCGACCCTCATAAAGGAGAAAGAGAAACGAGGCTGAAGCATTGAAGGCGAAGGACAGAAAAGCGAAGCGGTGCACAGTACCCATGATCAGTGCCGGGAAGCATGGAAGACTGCAGAGAGCTGTGGTGTGACAGAAAGCGGCTACCTCAAGTACAGATATGGCCGACTGTCACTAGTTAGGGTTTGGGTTACTGTTGGGATAGGCCCACAGTGTTGTAATGGCAAGACCTTCGGGCTGCCTATAAAGGGATATATTTTGTATTGTAAAAGGTTGGAATTTTGGACGTTTAGGCCATCCAGCTAGTCGGATAACATATAGTTAGCCATTGATCCTGTTAGCACACAGTTATCTTGCATTGTAATAGAGTTGAGCTCTGGTTCTGTTATTAGCGGTAGCAATCTTACTGTAACCAGTAGTTGGCTTATAGAGTATGCATGTAACGATCCGCAGGGATCAACAGAGAGAGAAGAGTATATTGTAGGAGAGCAATATAGAGAAGAAAAGAGATCTAAGAGAGAAGATCTTGAGCTGCATATGCGGTGCAGCAGAACTGTGTTTACCTTCCCCCGAGCCATAATAAAAACACAGTTCTGTGGACGTAACTTCCATCCTGGAGGTGAACCATGTTAAAATCAAGTGTTATGTGATTGGTTTCTGTGTTATGTTTACTTATGCATTTCTCAGTCATTTCATGGACTTTGTTTACAGTTTAATGAATGAAGGTATTAATCAGTTCACAGTAACATAGAAAGATAAATATAAGTCGAAGTCTTTGGCATGTTGTATGTGGTTCATTTATGCTTTGCATGAAACAGTCACTAGTCGTAGTATTGAACAGCCTTGTATGTTAAGTCTTGCACATCGACACGAGTAACGCTAAGTGCGCTAAGCCGCGGAGGTAGGATATCACAGGGAGGTGATACCACATCAGCAGAGGAGTTGCGATGCGCGATACCACAGGTTAGGGACTTAGCGTTGGGCAGGAGCTGCGTGTCGCATGGTGCACGGCGACGTGGTAAGGTTGGAGATATCGCGAGTCAAGGAAAGTGCGCAAGGTAGAAAAGGATCACACGACGGTATAAAGGAATATCTCGCGGCTAGAAGAGCTGTGAGACGAGGAGATCGCGCGACGCGAGCAGAAGATCATGCGACACGCAGAGAAAGAGACCTCGCAGCTAGGGAAACTGCGAGCCACTAGTAGGATCGCCACAGAACCTGGTCCAAGACGCTTGAGTCCTTGGCCAACCCATTAGAATCACTTCAGGTGAGACTTCAGGCCGCTTTGCGGTCTGTCGCCAAAAGGGCCAGTGAGCTAGGGGTGTTGTTGGTTGATTATAGTAAACCCAGGTCTTCCCATCGTAGCCAACAACAACAGGCTCACACATAGCCAAATACACCAATATTAAGCCAAGCCAATATACAATTGGGTTTATCAGGCTGCTAACGCGGTGGAAAGGAAGAATTGCTAAGCTAGTGAGCTCAACCACAGAGATATGGACACCTCTATCGGATCTATCTAACTTGTCCTCCACAATACCTACACACCCAACACAAGGAAGTATTTCCTTCACTGCTACACAGTCCCTCAGTCCATACCTTCCCTTCTAGTGTTCTCTCAAGTGTTCATAGAAGATTAGACAACCCCTCTTGATCTTTTTGTGAGGTTCCTCTCTTCACTAGGTTTATCAAGCCAATTTTGGGCCTCTTCCACTCCTAACAGTTCATACCAAAACAAGGATGCACATAACAACAAACACAAGTGTTGGGCATGGAGAAAAACATTTTGGCAACCAAACCGAAATGGTATATGGGGAAATCAACCCTATGAGAGAAAATTCTATTTCAGGAAACGTTTCTGGCCATTGTAGGAGCAAAAACGATGTTTATAAGCCCCCAAATTGTGGATCTCTCTTCCCAGCCACTGGGAAATACAAAAAGGGTTCCCAGCCATGGAAAACTGAAGGTAATTACAGAAAATCGTGAAGGAAAACACCCAGCTAGCTCCAACTGCGTGAGGAAAGGAAAAACGTTGGTGAGGAATGGTTTGGGCATCAGTTTTTGGGTGTTTTCTTGCCCCCTAAGCAAAAACACGATTTTCAAAATTGATGGCTTGCCTTAATACAAAATTCACTGTCATACCTCTCCATTCCCAATGCATTAACTGCCTCAACCAATTTTTGGAAGAATTAAATGACTGGGTGGATAAGACAAAATGGGTATTTGAGAGTTTACGCGTTCTCCCATTGACATTTGGCTTAACACTATTGTCTCAAGGGTTTGAATAATTTCCCTCCCTATTCCTTGTGAAATCATGCCCCCATCTCTTGTTGCATTGCATAGCTAGTTGTGGGTATTTTTGATTAAATTGCATATTTACATGATGTCTCAATTTATATTGTGCCTAGATAGCATCAAAACCATATGCATCGATTTTAATTGTCAATACATAAAACACTAAATCCATGGTGGGGCCTTCGGCTTGAGCTCCACACCATGATTTTAATAACGATATTTACATCATGTACAATTTTAATGCAATAGGGGTCAAAATCGGGATATTACATTTTCCTTCCTTGAATTGTCGAATTCCAAAAGCGTGGTACAAAATGTTACTTTTTTAGACAACGTCTAAACAATTTTGCGTTTTCCTCAAGCTAGTCTATTTCATTGTTAGGACCAACCTTAAGCACACAAAAAGCATGCTACCAAATAAGAAGATAAAGGAGCAAGACAATAAGTAGATCTTCATAGAGAATCTCAATATGTTATATGAGCTTGAACCATTCTAGTTAAAAGTTGCACCGGACTTGTACATTTGTGAAGATTGCTAAGTTTGCTTTTTATAAAATGCTTAGTTCTTAGAATTAAGACTTGTCTAGACATTCACTTATCTAGAATACATGGATCAATAAATGTAATGTAGATAATTATATGTACTTTGAAAAATAATGGAAATTCATACATTTATTTGACTTTTGATGCATATTTTATTAAAACATTTATTAAAATTTTGGTACATTTAATGAAGTGGAAATTTATTAATTTAGACCCATTTTAAATGTTGTATTCTAGATACGAGGCACAAAATCTCAAGACAACATTTAAACAATTTTGCATTTTCCTCAAGCTAGTCTATTTCATTGTTAGGACCAAGCTTAAGCACACAAAAATCATGCTACAAAATAAGAAGATGAAAGAGCAATGCTATATATCTTCATATAAAATCCCAAGATGCCATATGAGCTCCAACCATTCTAGTTAAAAGATGCACCCTAATTATACATTTGTGAAGATTGCCAAGTTTGCTATTTATAAATTGCTTAATTAAGACTTGTTTAGACATTGGCTTATATGACATATATGTATAAATAAATGTAATGTTGTAGATAGTTATATGTACTTTGAAAAATAATGGAAATTTCATATATGTTGTTTGACTTTTGGTGTATATTTTATTGATGCATTTATTCAAATTTTGGTACATTTAATGAAGTGGAAATTTATTAATTTAACATTTATTTTAAGTGTTAATTGTTGTTGTGAAAGTAGAACCAAGTGGTAAAGTTGAAATGTTGTATATGAAAAATCTTGTACTCAAATTCCCCTAGATTTTTATTTTTTATTTGATAGTGTTTAGTTCATATAAGTTATGTTCACACTTGCAAGAATAATTTATCATTATTTTGCCACTTAAAAGTAGATATAGTTATCAAAGCACACTTCACATGTGGACACTTTTTTAATGCAAAAGGAGGATTGAAGAGGTCCAAGGCACAAATGGTGTTTTCTTGAAGAGATCTCTCATTCTTTAAACTATAAACTATAGTTGTCAAAGCACACTTCACATGTGGACACTTTTTTAGTGCACAAGGAGGGTTGAAGAGGTCCAAGGCACAAAAGGTGTTTTCTTGAAGAGATCTCTCATTATTTAAACTACATTGGTAAACTGGATAACATAAACAAATTTTCAGGTTAAAATCTAGTAAATATGGTTGAAATTGTAGATATAGTTTGTTGGAATTGTATAATCAAATATACACATATTTTAAAGGGTGTGAAATCTACATTTTGCCGACATAGAAATTTTCAAAAACACTTAGAAAAATTTCTGTGTCACGTCCCCACCCTTCTACCGACGAGAGGACGCGACTATAATGCTAAAATTCTGGGCAATCTAGCCTCATAAACATGATATAAAATGCAATGAAATAAAAGCATACATAGATGCATAAATGATTGTTAAATAGCAGAAGCAATTTCATTCATTCACAACATTTAACATGTTCATATTGATTTATTAAACAAACACAGTTGCAAGGATTTAAACACAAGAATACTTATCTTAGAAGAAGCTTGTCCTGCAACCAGCTACGTCGTTGCAACATTCCACCCAACCATAGGCTAGTGTGCTCATCAATCACTCAACAACACTGCCACCCCCGAGCTAGGCATGATTCCACAAGGAATAAGGGGAAACTAGCAGGCTCACACGTAGCCAAGGATACACAAAACTTAGCCAAGACAACACAGTTGGGTTTATCAGGATAACAGGGAGCTAGAAAGGTTGGCTGCTAAGCTAGTGAGATCAATCCAAGAGCTATGGACACTTGCACCAGAACTAGTATGACTTCTAATACATCCACACA
The DNA here is from genome assembly GCA_001517045.1 of Pseudotsuga menziesii. NCBI lineage: Eukaryota > Viridiplantae > Streptophyta > Pinopsida > Pinales > Pinaceae > Pseudotsuga > Pseudotsuga menziesii. The sequence goes on along the minus strand of LPNX010093752.1, from coordinate 6,084 downwards.
CACCCAACACAAGGAAGCATCCCCTTCTCTGCTATGCAGTCCCTCAGGCTATGCCTTCCCTTCCAGTGCTATTAAGGGGCTGCAAAGAAGAAAGTCATCCCTCTAGCTCTGTCTGTGAGGCTCCTACACACACTAGGTTTATCAAGCAGGCTCAGACCCCATTTCCACTCCCCAATTCAATGTAAGCCAAAGCCAAAAGATGCACCCACAACACAATATGATTTCTAGGTTGAAGAAAAACCAGTATGGGCAATAAAAATGGATCTCCAGGATGGGTAAAACGGCCCCCTAACAAAAATTCGATTTCCAAGGATGTCTTGGCCCTAACGTGGCCAAAACGGACTCAACAACACCCAAAATCATGGGTCTCTTCTTCCCCTCATTGGGCATTGCCAGAAAATGAATTCCAGCTTGGAAACAGTGGGGAAAATGCAACAAAAACGTGGGGAAGGAAACTTAACCACTGATAATCACCAAAAACGATTTCCCAGCCTGAGCAAAATGAGGTAACAACAAAAAACATGAATGATTTCACACACGGGAAATTCTGAATGCCTGAGAGAGCTCACGCGAAGGAAAAATGGTGAGGAAAAATATCCAAATCTCCAAGCATGGTAGAATGGCCTACGTTTCTGGGTTTTTACTTTCCCAAGGAGTCAAAATGTGTTTCCCAAAAACTGATGGCTTCTCCAATTCGAATTTGGGTTGTCATACCTTGCCCATCCCATGCAATAACCAACTCAACCAACTTCTGACAGTAATAAATGATTGGGTGAATAAGACAAGAAAGGTAGTTGACAGTTTTGATGGGTTCCCCCTTTGACATGTGGATTTTTCCCATTGGCCCCAAAGGTCTGAATACCCCCCCCCTATCCTTAGGAATCATGCCCCCATCTCATTATTGTTGCATTGACATATCTAGTTCTGGGTTTTTAATTAATTGCATATTTACATGATGATTTAAAAATCATAACATGCCTGGATAGCACAAAATACCATCAGCACCGATTTAATCGCCGAAACATAAAAATGATAATCCATGGTGGTTCTTTTTTCCTTTAGCTCCACACTACTATTAATTACAATATATACATCATATGCATTTAATGTAAACGGGGTCAAAACCGAGGTGTTACATTCTGTTTCGCGACTATCTCGGCAAATATTGCCAAGATGTCTCGACGAAACTCATCTATTTCTTCCGACATGTGTCGAAAAACTCGACTTAACTTGCCAGTGTATCGACAAAACTTGCCAAGTTTTGCCGACATGTATATACTTAGAATTTGTTTTTGAAAATTTTTATGTCTTTCCTTTGACATTAGTGAAACTCATCCATTTCCTTCGACATGTGTCACCGCAACTTCGTCGGTACAACTCAGCCAACTTAGACGACATAGAAAATTTTCAAAAACACTTAGAAAATTTGCTTTCTTTTTTTCTGCTGACCAGTGCTCAACAGAGGATGCTCTTACCTCTGCAACTATTCAACTTAGCCCATTTAGGCCCAATGCTGTAACCTGTGTGATCTGATACCACACTATCACGTCCCCTCCCCTCTCTCTCCACTGAGAGGACGCGACTCGACTGCTCTACTATCCATGACCAGGGATCTAGCCCCATGAACATAATAAAAATGCATTGAAAATAAAATACATATGCAAATGTATAATGCAATAATATACAACTGAAGCAAATCTCATTCAATATATTTAATATGTTCATAAACAAATTTTAAAACAATTACATTGCAGAGATTAAATGTAAGAGAGCATTTATCTTGAATTTTAGTTGCCCCACAACTAGCTATGTCACTGCAACGTTCCACCCAACCATATGCCAGTTGTGCTCATCAATATCTTAGCACAATTGCCACCCCCGAGATGGGCATGATTTCCACAAGTAAAAAGGGAACAACAGGCTCACATATAGCCAAATACACCAAGATTAAGCCAAGCCAATCTATAGTTGGGTTAATTGGGCTGCTAACGCAGTGGAAAGGAAGAATTGTTAAGCTAGTGAGCTCAACCACAGAGCTATCGACACCTCTATTAGATCTATCTAAGTTGGCCTCCACAATACCTACATACCAAACACAGGGAAGTATTCCCTTCACTGCTACATAGTCCCTTAGGCCATACCTTCCCTTCCAGTGTTCTCTCAAGTGTTCATAGAACATTAGTCGGCCCCTCTTGATCTTTTTGTGAGGTTCCTCTCTTCACTAGGTTTATCAAGTCAATTTCGGGCCTCTTCCACTCCTAACAGTTCACACCAAAACAAGGATGCACATAACATTAAACACAAGTGTTGGGCATGGAGAAAAACATTTTGGCAACCAAAACCGAAATGGTAGATGGGGAAATCAACCCTGGGAGAGAAAATTCGATTTCAAAAAACATTTCTGGGCATTGCAGGAGCAAAAATGACCTCTATAAATCCCCAAATAGTGGATCTCTCTTCCCAGCCGCTGGGAAATACAAAAACAGGGTCCCAGCCATGGAAAACTGAAGGTAATTGCAGAAAATCATGAAGGAAAACGCCCAACTAGCTCCAACTGCGTGAGGAAAGGAAAAATGTTGGTGAGGAATGGTTTGGGCATGATTTCTGGGTGTTTTCTTGCCCCATAAGCAAAAACACAATTTTCAAAACTAATGGCTTTCCCTAATATGAAATTCACTGCCATACCTCTCCATTCTGAATGCCTTAATTGCCTCAACCAATTTTCGGAAGAATTAAATGATTGGGTGCATAAGACAAAATGGGTAGTTGAGAGTTTATGGGTTCTCCCATTGACATTTGGCTCAACACTATTGGCTCAAGGGTTTGAATAATTTCCCTCCCTATTCCTTGTGAAATCATGCCCCCATCTCTTGTTGCATTGCATAGCTAGTTATGGGTATTTTTTATTAAATTGCATATTTACATGATGTCTCAATTTATATTGTGCCTGGCTAGCATGAAAACCATATTCCTCGATTTTAATTGCCGATACATAAAACACTAAATCCATGGTAGGGCCTTCTCCTTGAGCTCCACACCATGATTTTAATAACGATATTTACATCATGTACAATTTTAATGCAATAGGGGTCAAAATCGGGATATTACATTTTCCTTCCTTGAATTGTCGAATCCTGAAAACGAGGTACAAAATGTTACTTTTTTAGACAATGTCTAAACACTGTTGCATTTTCCTCAAGCTAGTCTATTTCATTGTTAGGACCAACCTCAAGCACACAAAAAGCATGCTACAAAATAAGAAAATAAAGGAGCAAGACAATAAGTAGATCTTCATATAGAATCTCAAGATGCTATATGAGCTCCAACCATGCTAGTTAAAAGTTGCATCGGACTTGTACATTTGTGAAGATTGCTAAGTTTGCTTTTTATAAAATGCTTAGTTCTTAGAATTAAGACTTGTCTAGACATTCACTTATCTAGCATACATGGATCAATAAATATAATGTTGTAGATAATTATATGTTTTTTGAAAAATAATAGGAATTCATACATTTCTTTGACTTTTGATGCATATTTTATTAATACATTTATTAAAATTTTGGTACATTTAATGAACTGGAAATTTATTTATTTAGACCTATTTTAAATGTTGTGTTCTAGAAATGAGGTGCAAAATGTTATATTTTTAGACAACGTCTAAACAATTTTGCATTTTCCTCAAGCTAGTCTACTTCATTGTTAAGACCAAGCTTAAGCACACAAAAAGCATGCTACAAACTAAGAAGATGAAAGAGCAATGCTATATATCTTCATATAAAATCCCAAGATGCCATATGAACTCCAACCATTATAGTTAAAAGATGCATCCTAATTGTACATTTGTGAAGATTGCCAAGTTTGCTTTTTATAAATTGTTTAATTAAGACTTGTTTAGACATTGGCTTATATGACATACATGTATAAATAAATGTAATGTTGTAGATAGTTATATGTACTTTGAAAAATAATGGAAATTTCATATATTTGTTTAACTTTTGGTGTATATTTTATTGATGCATTTATTCAAATTTTGACACATTTAATGAAGTAGAAATTTATTAATTTAGCATTTATTTTAAGTGTTAATTGTTGTGGAAGTAGAACCAATTGATAAAATTGAAATGTTGTATATGCAAGATCTTGTATTTAAACCCCTCTATATTTTTTATTTGATAATGTTTTAGCTCATATAAGTTATGCTCACACTTGCAAAAATAATTTATCATTATTTTGCCATTTCCCACTTAAAAGTAGATATAGTTATCAAAACACACTTCACATGTGGACACTTTTTTAATGCAAAAGGAGGATTGAAGAGGTCCAAGGCACAAAGGGTGTTTTCTCGAAGAGATCTCTCATTCTTAAACTATAAACTATAGTTGTCAAAGCACACTTTACAAGTGGACACTTTTTTAGTGCACAAGGAGGGTTGAAAAGGTCCAAGGCACAAAAGGTGTTTTCTTGAAGAGATCTCTCATTATTTAAACTACATTTGGTAAACTGGATAACATAAATGATTTTTCAAGTTAAAATCTAGTAAATATGGTTGAAATTATAGATATACTTTGTTGGAATTGTATAATCAAATATAGGGTACGAAATCTATTTCTATATAAAAACAAGTGAAATAGCAGCAAGGCTGCTTATACCTGCCTCTTATCAATATTTTATTGTGATATTGTATATAGTTTAAAGCTAAAAGTTAAAGAAATTATGAAACATTCAAACTTGAAACAATGTATTACTTGTTGCCATGGTACTTATATTTCTATGTGAGATTATTTGTTGTTTATACGTTGTTGCATTACTTGTTACTTCTTGTAACTGTCATTGTTTATATTTCTATATGTATATCAATTAATTAGTTATTAAGTAAGTCCTTGAAATTAAAGATCCAAAATGAGTTTACTTGTCTTTGTGAATAGGAGAGCTTTTGTCACTACCAATAGTTGAGATAAGCAACATAGATGCCTAGTACTTGGCTCTTAAAAATAGTTTAATAAATATTATGTAAGAAATAGATATTGAATAACATTAACAATGTTGAATGCCTAATAAATACTTAACAATATAGATATTAAAAATGTAACAACAATTGGAGATTTTGAAAAATCTGAATTCCAATGTAAGCACCAACTATTACAATGAAACTTTCACGAAGATAATTCTTTAAAAACATAGAATGTGTGGCATTGTTGTATATAAATATATGCTAATCTAATGAAAAATAATAATAAAAGGAAATATTTACAAGCGTTTATAAAAATAATGCATCTAAATCTTAACCCAATCTCAAAGAATTATCAAATTTTCTCATTTAAAAAAAAATTAATACATTATCAAATTTAAAATAAAACAATTATATTAATTTTAATACTTCCCATTCTAAAAAAATCTTACACTAAAATGTATTAATATATTATCAAATTTAAAATAAAACATTTATATTAATTTTACATAAGCCATAAGCCATAATTAACTTAAATTTGCATTAAGTTGGTGAATAAAAACTTAAATTGCTTTCATATATTTAAAACTTAAATCTGCTTTCATTTGATACCTACTTTTTTGAATCAACCGATGATTCCACATAGATATATTGACTTTAAACAAGAATATTTGGCACTCTAGATATTTGATATGACATTTAGTATTGAAAAATGGTTCACCTGGTAACTAAATTAGAATCGTCCATTTAATTTGATAAGGAAACGGAAATCAACATCAAAATCTCACAAGTGACAAATTAGACTATTCTTTTAATTCGTACAACTATTTTAAACCATGAGAATATCAAATTTTAGTACTAAATTATTATAAATCAAAGCAAACAATTATTTTTTTTAGAATTATCTTAAACTTTATCTATCTATTAATTATTAAGGGAGATCCAATTTTTTTTTAAAGGTTGTAAAATTTTTTAATTTTAAAATTTTAAAATATTCGTAGAAAATTTACACCTAGTTTTAATTTTTAATGTTATTAGTCAACATGAATTTTTTAATTATTTTTATAGATTTATCTTAAACTTTATCTATTAAGTATGGAGAGATACAATTTTTGTAAGGTGTAAATTTTTTTAAT
>LPNX010093744.1:0-10556 GCA_001517045.1 Pseudotsuga menziesii | reverse complement strand
CTTTTGCACTGTTTCATTCTTCAATGGCTGAGTAAATTGTGAGATCTTCTTTGTGAGTTGTGTGTTTGTCTACAGATCTATATGCTCAAATTTAACAGAGCATGCACTGTCATGGGCTCACAAAATCCACATGACAGTACCATTCCATTAATACAGAGTCCTCTTATTTGCTTTCAGACTCCTTAAATATGAAAGCAACCACGAGCATGAACTGTCATGGGCTCAAAAAATCCACATGACAGTACCATTTCATTACTTCAGAGCCTTCTTATTTGCTTTCAGACTCCGTAAATATGAAAGCAACCACGAGCATGTACTGTCATGGGCTCGGAAAATCCACACGACAGTAGCATTTTATATATCCACACTTCTTCTCGTTCCATAACCCATGAAGAAGTCACCCCCCACCTCTTGGCGCTATGATCAATCCTCTCGGCAGCACCCCCATCGGGTCACCTTTGTTCAGAGTACTCTGCAGTTCCTTGCCATCTTACCACAGCCTGAGTTTCCATCTGCCCATTCACCCTCAAGATAAATACAGACACGTTCCCTTTACCACCAGCCAGTTTCATATGATGCCCGATCATCCCCGCCATCATACTCTGAACAGAGGAAGTTTGAGTCCACTCACTCTACTTGCCTAGTTGTTCCCCCCAGTTTACCACTCCTGCCATTAGTACTATCACAGTTCAGTTTTTCACCTCGCGCTCCTGTCAAGGAAACATCATTGCCTTGATAGTTGCAGGTCTCCCTCTGTCGACGAGAACAACTCTAGTCTAGAGGATAGACCCAGAGGTCCCTGCGCCTTGGACCCATCACCATCTGTGGTGAGTGCCTACGGATCATTTTGGGAGGACTTATCATTGCCTCTCCGAATGATTGTTTCTCACATGCTCGACACCAGCACCTTGATCGCATCATTGAGAATCACGCAGGATTTATGTCCCATCCATGATTTGTCGAAGACCCCGGATTTCCCCCGACTCTAGCACATTGGTGAGTCACTTCAGAACGCTCAGTTATATGTTTCCGTGGATGTCCGGGCTGCGTTGGCGATTGTATTCGGAAACTATCCGACTTCATGCTTCCTCGAGTACCCAGATTCAGTTCCAGAACAGTGCACCATCGCGATTATGACCATTGTCACTATGATCCAACAGCTTATCAGTTCCTTTGGAACCACATTTAGTAGCACTGACCTCATTTCAGTGCATCAGTTGTTCAGCTCAGACATGGTCATCCCAGCAGTATGTTCCAGATTTGTGTCCCCTCTGGACTCTCATGATATACACAGTTATTTTTATGCATCTTGATACGAGCATGGGAATGCCCGCCTCGTCCATATATTGAGATTTTTCCTCATCCAGTATTTGAGGACCATTTATATTGCTATGTTATATTCTGATACGAGCATGGGAATGCCCACCTCATCCATATTATCAGACGATCCCTCATCCATTATTGAGGTTATGTACTTTTCAGTCCTTGCAGGTGGTTCGAGATCGGTGTCCCGGACTTCAGTTGCTTCTTTCTCTTCTCCACACCCCAAGAAAAACCAAATATGACTCATGATGTCCATCGGCCATACGATGAGCTCCTGCCCTCACACATCAGGGGGCAATCTGTTAACACCCAAAAATGGTTAACTACCTCATCTACCCCATTACATGGCTCATTTGTCCACTTTCCTACCATATCTCCATCAAAAACCCATAAAACTATCTAAAAGGTCACCGAAAAGCTTAAAATGCCTCCAAAAGGCTATAAAATCCTTTTTTCCTCCAAAAATATCCAAAAAGGAATAAAAAATATAAAATAGTGAGGAAAAAGAAGAAACCCTAAACAGCTAAAACCCTAAAAAGCTGACCTAAACCACATGGTTTTATAAATAAGTGATGGAGACCCATTATTCGATATCCATTATCATAAGTATCCTGCCTCTGCCGAAATTGTTCTTGAAACCCTAGCTTACCATTAAGCTACTTTCACCATTGAGAACTCTTTTTGGCCCATTTCCACCACCGGAGAAAGAGAAGGAGCAGCTTGCAGCTCGAAGCCACCGACATCGGACCAGCGCAACGGACTCCATCAACCTCCTCATTGGAGGTAACATCAATAAAGATCATTATTTATTTCTTTACCGTTTATGCTTTATATTATTGACTTTTCACCGTATTGTTTCATGTTATTTACTTTTTACTATTTTAGCTTCAAGAACGTATTTAGATTAGTTTTCGTTTTAGTTTATCATTATTTAATTCATATATCATTGAACTGCTACTAAGGAATCCATATTCCTTAGTAGGTGCTCATTTGCACAAGCTAGGGTGAAAACCCTAGCAACAGGAAGATGGGGGTGATGAATTCCCAATTTCTTTTATGAGCACTGGGCTACAAGGAGCTGAGTTAAACTACCCAGCCATTGATAAGCGGGCTTACGTAGTGTTTAAGGCAGTAAAACAATTCAGGCCTTATATATTGAATAATTGGACCAAGGTAATAGTCCCTTACCCAACTGTAAGATCCCTTCTCATTCAAAAGGAATTAGGAGAAAGAAGGGGCAACTGGGTAACAGCCCTTCAAGAATACGACCTTGAATTCAAGCCAGCCACTATAGTGAAAGGTCAAGGACTATGCAAATTAATGACTGGAAGTAGGGACAACGAGGAACAAGCATGGGAAGATGAAGCTGAGTTGCACGTAATGGATGTATGCCCTCTGTTTACAACCCCTGAGTCCTGGTATAGGGACCTTGTACATTACTTGCAGTCCGGGTTATTGCTAGAGCATTGGAATTCCAAACAAAGAAGAGCGCTACATCTGAAATCAGCTCCCTACCAAATTGTGGAAGGTGTATTATTCAGAAAAAACTACGATGGAGTCCTCCTGAGATGCTTGGAGAAAGAAGATGCTGAGAAAGTAATGGCAGAATTACATGACGGTCCGGCTAGGGGACATTATTCAGGAGACACTACAGCCCACAAAATCCTTAGAGCCAGTTACTATTGGCCTACACTCTTCAAGGATGCGCATGCGCATGTCAGAAAATGTGATATTTGTCAAAGGTGTGGTGGAAGACAGCCCAAGGCAGCAGCACCCCTAAATCCTGTTTTGATCACAGAACCGTTTGAACAATGGGGGCTGGACATTATTGGAGAAATAAAACCGAATTCCTCCCTACTGCACAAGTACATTCTTACTGCGACTGATTATTTCACTCGTTGGGTTGAAGCCATCCCATTGCGCAAGATAAATGAAGACGAAGTCAATAGTTTCCTACAAGATCATATCATGACCAGGTTTGGATTTCCAATTTCAGTAGTTTTTGATAATGCTAAATACTTTTCATCAATTAAATTGACTGCATTTGCTCATGAGAAAGGAATAAAATTACATTATTCTGCTAACTACTATCCGCAAGGGAATGGCCTGGCTGAATCCTCCAATAAAAACCTCATTAGAATCCTGAAGAAGACTGTCATAGAAAACCAGGGAAGTTGGCACTCAGCCTTACCAAATGCACTGTGGGCTGACAGAGTCACCCCCAAGTCTGCAGTAGGAGTGTCACCCTATACCCTCGTGTATGGAAAGGAAGCTATCCTGCCTCCCAATATTATGCTACCATCTTCCATTCTAGCTCAAGAGTCTAGGGGTTCGGATGATGAGGTTCTACAAATAAGAATATATAATCTCCTAAAAGCAGAAGAAGCCAGATCCAAGGCTAGAGAATGCTTCAAACAACAGCAGGAGGAAGTCAAAAGATGGTTTGACAAACATAAAGCTGGGAAAAAGGACTTTGAAGTAGGAGACTTGGTCCTCAAGTGGGACCACCCCCATGATGAAAAAGGAAAGCATACCAAATTCCAGCAGTTATGGGTAGGCCCCTTTCAAATTGTAGCCAAACTTGGCCCTGCTACTTATAAGCTGCAAGATTTACAGGGGTGGGAGGAGAACTTGCCAGTTAATGGTTTGGTTCTCAAGCCTTACTTTTCTTAATTTTATTTGATTTTTCTGCCTTGTACATAAAGAAGCTATATGGTTGTTTTCGAGTCATGCTTTCATTGGATTTAACTTTAAGTTTTGATTTTCAATAAGGGGAACGAACTTGCGGTTGTCTGGAGGATATTAAGGTCTTTTGGGAGTAGCAAATACGTTGAGTATCAGCCTGTGCATTGCTAAAAGATTTCTTCCAGCTTAGCAGTTTTCTCGAATAAAACGTTGTGTGCATTGAAGTCCAACTTAACCCTGTGAATTAAACCGGGCTCGAACATTCTGGAGTACTATGTCGGGGCTCCATCCACATCACATTTAAAATGTTCTAAGGAGCGACAGTAAAGGACCCATGGGAAGAAGCAGGGTGAACAACGTATTGAATATAAATGATCCCATGCCAAGAAACGAATGCCAAAAGGCGAATAAAGAGTCAGCACTTCTATAAAAGCATCATAAATCAAAACAGGTGCTGAATCATAAGCACCTAAAGCCAAAATATCCTCTCCGTCTATGAGCTGAATCTTAAAAATATACCACTCACACAAAAGGACACTATGGGATAGAGGATCCTGAATTAAAATTCAGTATGAAAGGCGCACAAAAAGACTCAAATGAAAGGGACAAAAGTCCAAAAGCACAAAAGTGTTCGAATGGCATGGGAACGAGGAACAAGCGGATACTGCTGTTTACTCTCCACTGCAATATTGTGGTGTCCACGCTATTAGCTACCTGAAGACAGAGATAATAATAAAACTCATCGTATGGCCCCAACAGAGTTATCTGGACTTGAAGGTTTCGGTTTCCACCTTCCCCAAATTGGACTAGCATCAATGATTAAGGTACACCCTTCGGCCATCTGAGAAATCCGAATAGCTGGAAGATTTCACGTAATGCATTGTGGTTGTGAAACAGTCTGCCACTCAAAGAAAAGTCATCCAGAGATCTAGGTTCACCAGGAAATTGCCAGTTGTTGCTACCGCAACTGTTCTCCCCAAATTTATTTTACTTAAACTACGGGCCCCTCCTCATCATTTTACTTGGTTTGATCGTTAAAGACTTGAGCCTCTCAAGCATATATGTTTTTCGTTTAACTTTGAAGATGATTGTTAGTCTGTTTATGTTTTCCTCATTTAGTTTTGGTCTAAGTCATGGATGTCTGGTTTGCTGGCCGAAAGGGGGGAAATCTTTGTTCTTCAAAGCTGCTTTTTCATGGAAAGAACGAACCTAGCTGTGCCTGATATTTAAAATTGCTTGAATACTTGATTTTTTATGTAATCGGCCTCTTTTAGTTTCAGGTCGGAAGCTGTGAGTTTCTCCTCCGCTGCCGTTGCGACTCCCAGATCGTTTCAGTGTCCGATTTCCTAAACCGTCCGACGCCAGATGTATGTTAACTATAAATCGCTTGTCCGTAGCTTCTGCTCGCCCGCCGTTGCGACCGGGAAGAGATAGTCAGCTTCCGATCTGAGTCTCTTCCGACGTCCGACTTAGTTTCCTGTCTATTCCGTGTGTCCTCTAGCTCTCCTCCTCCACCGTTGCGGCTCCTAGAGTCTTCTCGCCTCTGAAGCTAAAACCGTCCGATGTCCAATTTATGGCCTATCCCGCCCGCGTTTCGCCTGGCCATGACTCAAGCCTTGTTGATTGCGTGGGCAGACCCGGGTTTACTATAATTAATCAACAATACCCCAAACTCACTGGCCCTTTCGGCAACAGACCGCGAAGCGATCTGAAGTCTCACCCGAAGTGAATCTAATGGGTTGGCCAAGACTCAAGTGTCTTGGACCAGGTTCTGTTCATCCTACATCCTTATCCTTTTCTCCTATATGCCACTAAGTCAACTAGCTCTGCGCATCGCACGTCCCCTTCTACTCACGGCACTTTCACCCGAGCGATGCTCAACCTCGCACCGGCTACTCGGATTCCCCCCGCGTCGCACAACTTCCACTTACTCGCAGCCTCCCTCTCCTTACCACTTCTCTGCGCACCGCGGAACGCCTATACTTTCCTCAACGCTAAGCCCTCAGCTCGCAGCATCTCGCATCGCAGCTCCTCTGCCGATGCGATATCGCTTCCCCGCGATACCTTACCACTGCGACTTTACGCTCTTAACGTTGATTGCGCCAATGTGCGACAATCTACTTTTCAGGAGTCTATTATGAATAACTGGTAATTAGTAACAGACGTGAAATAATCCTTAAACAACCTACTGCAATACTTCGATCTATCCTTAGTCTTTTGCAATATTGTGAACGGAACAACACATACATTCGTCTACTGCTACTATCATTACATGCATAATACTAGCAACAATAAGCAAATACAATCACATCCATTCAACACATAACACGCAGGTTTAACGTGGTTCACCCCCGGGCTGGGAGCTATGTCCACCAAACTGTGCTTCTATTATATCTTTTGAGGGAAGTCGGCACAGTTTGTTGCTCTGCTCTTGCAGCGCTCTGTTTCTCCTAGATCTCTGATCTTTTCTCTATATATATCTTCCCTCTCAGCTCTCTCTCTCTGCAAATAACTACCTACAGACTCAAAATGACTCACAGACAGCTATATGTCTGGATCGTTACAACGCAGTCTACTGATCGATTATCTACTGGTTGATTAGCTACCCAACCAACCCTTTACAATACAAAAATGCAAGCTTTTATAGGCAGCCCGAAGGTCGTGCCATTACAAGATTGTGGGCCTGTCCCAACAGTAAACCCATACCCTAAATAGTGACAGTCGGTCCTCTTTGTCCTTGAGGTAGCCGCTTCCCGTCACACCGCAGCTCTCTACAGTCTTCGATGCTTCCCGGTACTGACCATGGGTACTATGCACCGCTTCTCTTTCTATCCTTCGCCTTCAATGCTTGAGCCTCGTTGCTCCTTCTTCTTTATGAGGGTCGCTGAGCCCTCCTGTCACCCGCCGCTGCCTTCAATGCAGTGGTTGAGATTTCTTCTCTCAGCCGCTCTGGTATCGTTGTCTTCTTGACTTTTCCATCCCAAAATTCGTGGTTTCCGGCTCTGCTCTCCAGCTGGAAACGTGCTACACCGTCGTAGCTCTGCCCTGTCCTTTTTCCGCTAAACTTCTCTCTTTCCGCCAAAATTAGCAGCTTCTTCTGTAGCTGCGGGGTCTTGCTCCAACAGTCCCCTAACACTTACTTGTGGCTCTNGCTCCAACAGTCCCCTAACACTTACTTGTGGCTCGTCCCCGAGCCACTACCAGCAGGTGTTTCCTGTTGTAGCTTCTCCTTCGCCTTCTGCGAAGTTTTCTACAACTTTTCCCGAAGTTCTGCAACTTCATTCTTCATTACCTCGGCACGCTCTTGTGCCGAATCAAGCAAGGTTTGGTTGATATGGGAGTCCTCTATTTGAGCAGCTTGCTCACGGACAGTAGTGAACTCCTTCACCTTCTGCTCCACTGCGTCGACTAAATCGGTGATTTGCTCCTGGAAGGGTTGAAGCAGGTCGGTGATGTGCAGCTCCTTTGTTCTCAATTGCTGGGCTTCCTGCTGCAATTGGTTCATCTCCTTTGTCTTTTTCATCCTCTGAAGAGCTGCTAAGCTCTTCATCTCTTCTTTCATTGCCATCATGGTGTTCTCTATCGCCTGGATGTTCCGCTGGATGTCCACTCACTGAGGTGGCTCATCTAGCTCGGACCATGCGCTCATCGCATCAGTCAGTACGGATGTTGCTTCGTTGATGCGGGACTGCATCTGCGCAACGGTGAGCCTAAAAGCCTCGATTCTCGCTTTCTGTTCTGCCTGGGAGGTGTCTCATGCACGAGCCTCCAGCTCAGCGATATGCGCATCGTGATCTGCCTTCATCCTAGCCACTTCTTCGTCCATTTTAACAACGGTATCCTCCAGAGCCTTTGCTCTGTTGGCTACTTTCCTTAACTTTTGGGACGTATCTTCTGCGAACTCGATGTTACAGCTGGGTAACTCTAAAGCAATGTTCTGCAGCAGCTGAGAGAGTTCCTGATCCCTTTCCTGATATGCTTCGAGCTCACCAACCTTCTTCTAATAGCTGGTAGCCAGTGCTGCATTCTTTTGCTTTAGCTGCATATTCTGCTTGTAGGTCGCGAGCTCTTGGGTCCGGAGTTCTGCGCTTATCTGCTGTTCAATCATCTGCAACTGTTCAGTATGGAATTCCACCAGGTTGACCTCAATAGGTTGGTCAAACTGTGCTGGTGGATCTTTCATCGTCGCAGGGAATCGTATGCTCCCTGGTGGAATCAACACAGTATTGAGTCGATCTTTTGCTAGGCCGTCCTCGCGGGCTATCGACGATGTCGATGCGTCTCTGGCGGTTGCATTAGCCGGTGGGATGCGCACCTCGGCAGTCTTCTTTGTAAGTGCCTGTAGGGCTTGCTGCTGCTTTTCGACTGCACTCTGTATTTTCTCCTGTTGGCTCCTCATCGCATCCAATGTGTCCTTTAGTTCGTCAGATGTTCTTGTTGCAATGAGTTCAAAATCCTCATCTGTTAATGTGGCCCTGGAAGGTGGTTTTGTGGCCTTGTGCTTCTTCTTATTCTTGGTAGTGGCCTCCTCTGTTTGCCCTTCTGTTGGTTTTTTCCTTTTATCTCCAGGTAACGGTGCTTCTACCGTTCCTGCCTCTGTGGTGTCCATTTTGTCTTTGCCTTTTTCACTTGAGCTGGTCTCCGCGGAACCTGGTGGCAAAGGGGTGGTATCTTCATACTCTCGCTGCCATTGGCTATCAAAGCCTCTGATGACATTCTCAACATCCTGTGCCGTCATCCTGAACCAGCCAGGAGCCCAATCATCCCTTGTTGTCCTTTTCGGCCGCAGATAGATTCTATGGCTATCGGCCATGAAATTGAGCCTGCTATCATACAGGTCGACGGTCTCTGTGCTGAGCCGTGGTAATTCCGCGATAGTTGTCTTCAGCAGGGCGTAATATTCGTGGAAGACCATCGAATTGACGTGTTTCCTCGCTGGGCTGTTGGTGTCCCATAAACTAGCATAGCGGAAACCTCTGGGCACGCCTCCTGGAATCTGGGGGAACTGTGTATTGGGGGGCTCCTTCCAGCC
Organism: Pseudotsuga menziesii; assembly: GCA_001517045.1. Taxonomy (NCBI): domain Eukaryota; kingdom Viridiplantae; phylum Streptophyta; class Pinopsida; order Pinales; family Pinaceae; genus Pseudotsuga; species Pseudotsuga menziesii. The sequence goes on along the minus strand of LPNX010093744.1, from coordinate 1,516 downwards.
CATGAATGCGCATAGGATAAGTAACCAGGAAAAGTGGAAAGGGTGGCTTACCTGATCTTGGGCTGCCAAACAATCTTCCTGGAGCATATTTAATAGAAACAAGGACCAGTTAAACCGTTCGCCCTCCGTAACTTGTATCGCCAGGTTAATCACAGATCCTATAACTTCCTTCGGTCGGACCTTGGTTAGCAATCTTCCCACCAGCAGGCTGGCTGTAAATCTGAGTGTGTCGTTCTCTATACTGGTGATATCATAAGCCCTGCCTCCTCTCTGTAACTTGTATTTCTTTACTAAGGCCGGTGGTAACTTCGAGTCCTTGGTTTTCCCTGATATCTGTAAGTCGGGGAGCTTACCAGTTTTGGACAGCCCGGTGATGCGGTGGATCAAGTCGATGTTAAGGTCGACCTGATGGCCAAGCCAGAGATAGCCCCCGTGTAGACACGAAAGTAGGACACGGACCACGGCATTGACCTCTGCACTACGTCCAAAGTGGGGTAACCTCAACAGGTTGAGCAGACCGGTGGGCTCGAGGACCTGGACATGTGGCATGGGAACCAATTCCTCTCTTGCTGTCCTCGGGTTCTGCTCATGTCTAAGATACCGGTCTGATTTGAAGTGAGGGTAGGTCTTACCATCTGCTAGGTTGTAATCCACGAATTTAACAGCAGAAGCATATCCCACAAGGTCGCCATTTTCCTTAACTCGAGAATCTATTGGTGGGATAGGGACAGCAAGCTTACCGGTCTTGGAGAGTTTGACCTCGGGAGCGCCTTCGACTCGGGGAAAGAGGTAGTCCGCTTCACTCACTATGTCTTCGTCCTGCTCCAAATTGAATTCCTCTGGGAGCTGAGACTGACTCCTTGTCTGTGGTGGTCTGGTCTGTGAAGAACCCGCTTGAACGTTCCGAACTGGTGTTGTCATGGGAGCTGCCAGGCCAGTTCGCTTGAATCTTTTCAACAGCGCGTCCAGTGGTTCGTCCTCAGCCAGGAACCAGTCGGTGTGGGGCGGCGGGTTTGCAATGGCTGCAAATAGCTAGGAACCTCTGTAGCTGATAACGGGATGGGCTCTGAACAAGGAAGACGGAGTTGCCATGCTACAGTTTTTTGGCTCTGTGAAACTGTAGTCCTTCTGATGAATAATGTCTGTTTTTTTTTATGTTATGGCTGAGAGTCCCGGACGCAACGGTCATCTAGACTGAGCTCGTTGGTCATATTAATTGCATGGACAAGACCACACCGGTTACCCGATCCTTAATAAATGCAAAAATCCGATCCACTTTCCCTCGAAGTATGTGTACCGGCGCCGGTCTCGTCAGATATTTTTCCAAATCTAGAAACTTAATGAGGCCTGCCGCCAAATCTATGGTAATGGATACCGGTCATGTCCTCCTTAACTGCCTGTCAGACCGTGACAGGACGGTCCACTGTTAGTTACGAAACTGGATATGTGGCCTGATGACACGTCACATTGCTGCAATGTAACCTCCCTGTCACCTGCGCAATTTTTTTTTTTTTTT
>LPNX010093642.1:256417-352592 GCA_001517045.1 Pseudotsuga menziesii | reverse complement strand
CAGTCTTTTGCTCAATATTTCAGTTAATTAAGAACCCTGTTGTTTCTATTGCAACCAAAAGTTTTCCTCTTTATTCAAAACCAAAAGAACTAAAGCGGTAACAAGAAAAACAACATCAATACATTAGGATAAAACAACCTCAAATCAATAATCAAACCATTAAAGAAAACAAATCAATTTATTTATTTACAGAGCAAAATAAAAGAAAAATTCTACCCACTCCTGAAAATCTTTGAATCTAGAGAGTTAAGGGGTGGGCTGGATCATAAACATGAGATATCTAACCATGGTCTAGCTGTGCTATTTTTTAAATTGCACACATGTTTACTATCCTACATTCATCCCTTTCAGCCTAAGGAAGTTGAAGGAGCTCATGCTGACTGTCAATCATAGAACTAGACTTTCTTGAAGCAAGATGTCTCAACTTAAGCTCAAACAAATAATTTCCCCGGACAGAATCAATCGATTCATTACCCTCTTCTAGCCCAGTAACATTGTACTTCATGTAGGGTTCTCTTAAAATCTTAATCAGGTTTGGTATACCCTTCTGAGGAAACCACAAGTGTGACTAGTCTGAAGCAAAGTACCCATCTAGTCGTGCTGACCAATCTCGATTCAAGATCAATCCATAGCCATCAGGTATGTATGCTACTACAATATCAAGGTACTGACATATCCTTTTATTTGCAGACAATAGAATCAAGACATTCTTCATATCCCCCACTACTTTGACACTAGTCTTTTCTAGTTGAGTGACATCCCAATCAGTAGGTTTTAGCTGCCCATTAATCTTTTTGTAGATTGCAAGAGGCATGACATTCACCGATGATCCAGAGTCCACCAGACAATTGTGCACCTTATGGTTCAAAATTTCCAGAGTTAAAAGGAAAGGTGGGGTGCTAGTTTTCCTTTCCCCAGTTGATTCGATCTTTTCTTCCACAGGTTGGTTTTCGGTGGGTATCTCCTCTTTAAATTCCTTAACTTTTTCAGCACTTCCTTCCTTAACATCTTCCACAGGTTTGACAGCCTCATTGCTCGGCTCTGCATCCTGGTTGAGGGTAGTGGCTTCAGGTGTTTTTTCTTCAACAATCACTTCTACCTGTCTCTTGACATTCTCTGCCAAATTGTTAATCTTCGAAATTATTGCATTGTCTTCCATTGTTAAACCCATGTCCTTCGTTGTTGTAGATGTGCATTCAGATTTAGAAGTACTCTCTTCAGTGTCAAACAGTGAGACACCATTCCATGAAAACATGTTATCAACATATTGTTTCTCTACGATCTGGTTTTTCTTTTCCTCCTTCCCACTGTCCTTAGTCAATTGAGGGTCCAATAACTTATTCATCACCAATTTCATTGAATGTAGCCATTGAGGACACTTCTTTTCAGAATGAGGTTGCTGATGGAAAGTACAGAAATTATCCCCCTCTATTTCTGTTATATTCATTGATGCTAAATTTGGTGGAGGCACTTGCCATTGGTTGTTATCCTCCCTTCTTTGGTAGTGGGGTTTATGCGATCTCTGAACTTCCTTTTCTCTCTCCAGATCTATTATTCGGTTGGATAGCTTCTGAATTATTTTCATCATTACCTGATAATCATGTGATTGCTCATCTTTGGGTTTAGATAGAAATAAAGCTCTTCTGTTTGTAGTTTTCTCTTCAGGTAAATCAGGATAATCTTCTACACTTTCCCTTTCAGCCTCTAGCCTTTTTGCTTCTTCATAAGTCTCTACCAACGTAAGTTTGGCTTTCATCTTGGCAAACATGGCCAACTCAGGTCCTAGGGAAGAGGTATAATATTCAATTAATTCTGAGGGTCTGTCAGCTTCAGAAACGTTCTTTAGGTATATTGAAAATCTTTGATTGAAAGTATGCACCTTCTCATTCCTTTCTTTTCTCAACAAACCAAGACCTTTCATTAATGAAGCATGAGTTTTCTGGGCTGTATATTTACTTCGGAAAACTCTTTCGAAGGTGTCCCAATTAGGAATGGAGTTTGCAGGAAAACCGAAATACCAGGATGCTGCTGCTCCTTTCAGGGTGTGCGGGAATAATCTACAGACCACATCTTCATATTCCCCAGTCCTTAGCCCCTCTACTGCTAGTTAAAAGCTTTGCAAGTGGTCATCTACAACAATCCTTTCCTCAGGGTCAAACTTAGGAAAGAGCTTGTCGAAGGCTTGAGGTAGGTTATGCAAAGGAGGTGTGAGGTTCAAAGGTGACCTAGCTCTCCATGCCGGTAGAGGGTTGGGATGATTTACATTTATGCCAGTCATAGGCACCAGTATAAGGACAAGAGTCTGAGCAAAGAGCAATGCAAGAAGAAACCATGTTTACCTGCTTCGAAGGTAGAACAAACGGTAAGTCTACTTTGGTCAAATCAAAAGCTTCAAGATATTTACTGGTGGGGTAATCTTGGGAAAATAATTTTCCACGGCCAGCCATGCACTAGCGGCCCTCCTTCTAGTGCCAGAACTGTTGAGGACTGGAAATTCGCAGGAAATAACAGCAAGGGATTCTCCCCAGTCAACATTCCCAACTATCCCGTTGACTGTTTGGTATAGGGAATCCGTTCGGTTTGTGGTCCGGCTACCGTAGCTCAAGTAACAAAAAAAAACAAAGGTTTTACCGGTTACAGCCCAGTCCACCGGTATTTTTGTATTTTTTGAATTAATGTATGAGATGCAAGTTCCTAATTAACAATGCAAGATGATCGAGATGTAGGGAGCAGTCACAACATGATGCGTAGGTTCTTACCTCTCGTCTTCGCATTCACAAGCATCTAAATCACATATGCAGCAATGAAAAAAATGAACTAACTACCTACCTATCTATCTATCTATCTATCCCCGGGGAGCCAAACTGTAATTTATTTATGAGTAATGTGTTTTGTTCATGTATTATAAACAGAAATTACAGATAGCTGATATTCCTAGATACAACAAATAAATGATTAAAGATATTCCAACAATCAGATAGCCAATTACTTTACGAACAACATACATTACTCATGGTGATAATTCCACAAAATAAACCAGAAATCATTTACACAAGAACATAGGTTCTAAGAGTTAGAACGATCTCACGGTTAATGGACCAAAGCTGGAAAAACAAAATAGTTCATATTTCCACCATCCAGTGCATAACATTTGGAAATTTCACCCATCTTTCTCCAACAGGTAAACCATAATTCTTTATTGCAAAGAGAAATAGTTCTTCTTACAATATTGATTTTCACTCTAACTGGGAAAATGTGCTTTTCCCTTCTAGGTTTTCTACATTTATACAAAAGGGTGAGACGGGTGGGCTACCCAAAGTGACCTTTGGGCTTCCCAACTCCTCGCCTCCCAAAATTCTCTTTTCCTTAAATATTTTTACAAAACATTACAAATTACAAAACGACCAAACCTTCACGAGGAGGGCTCCACTTGGGTTTCTAGAAACTTCTTCCACACCGAAGCTTCAGTAGCAATGCCTTCAAAATCACAAGGCTTCAAAAACTGAATGTTAATTTCAAACTTCTCAGCATGGTTCTTTATAGCCTCAATCCTCGCTGCACTTAACCGAAGCTAGTCATCTAAAAGATGCACACTGACAGCTGAGTGATCTACTTCGTTCCTCATATCTTCTCATCTAGGGATTTAATATGTTGCACTTTAGCTTCCTCCTCCTGGTATCTCTTCTGCAACAGCTCCACAAAGGCATTGTGATCTGGGAAAGCATCAATCCTCTACTTGGCCTCTATCTGCACCGGTTGTAGGTAATGGGAAGTCTTCTGAAAAAATCGGTGCATAATCCTTTTGTCTTTTTGACGGCCTTCTTGAAATATTTATCAGTGTTGATAGCGAACTCCACTAGGTCATAATCCCGCTTGAGGGACTCTTGGTCCTTTCACGGTAGTTCTGCTGGAGTTTTCACATTGTTTTCCAGCCTCACCATTATGGCAGTCAAGACTTCAAGAACGTCCTGGGATCTATCCTCGAAGTAAGAGGAGGTTTCCAGGATTTCCTCTAACCGGATATCCACCTGCAGGACTTTGCACCTCTCCTCCTCTATAGAAGTCTGTAGCTACAACATCTTAGCTTTTTGGGCCAAGACATGCTCTTTGAATGGCTGGAGGTTGACCTGCTGCTCCCTTGCTTCCTCCAGAGCAGTTGTTAGAAAGGCAACATGTTCTTGATGTTTCATTTCTCGTTCTTGGGTGTGCAGCTCACTGGCCTGCAAGATAATCTTCTACTGCTCTTCTAGTTCTTCTACCTTTTCCAGCAGCCGATCTTTCTCCACCATCAACTCTTGATATTCGTTCTATACTTTCTCCAGGCATTCTTGGGTAGTCTCCCTAGCTTGTCTCCCTTCATGGAGGGCCTGCAATTAATCCTTAGAAGCCTTTGTCTCCCTCTCCACCTCTTCAGACTTCCGCTTCAGCCTATTGCCTTCCTCCCTCTCTTTCCTCAAGGTGTCTTTCAACTGAGTAGAGGATTTCTTAGATCACTCCAAGTCAGTCATTACCTTGTCCAAGTTATCTTCTGAGGCATGGATCATGGAAGCTCCTGCCCTCAGGCTGAATCTTGGATCTCGGTCTATGTCCAACACAACAGCCGTATCCGTTATCATTTTACCAGACATACTTCCTGTTTCAACCCTTTTTTTTGTTCTCTTCACTATCCTCTTTGTTGCTCTATCATAGAAAACAGTGTTGAAATCAGGGATTTCTTGTCCCCTTTTCTGATCAAAAGGAACTAGCTTCAGTGTGGGGACCATGGGTGTGCTGGCGGTGGGTACTTGTGGGTTTTGAACCTCCGGGTTTTCCACGTCCTAGGTCTGCCCTCCAGCTATATCAGAAGCCAACTATTCTGTCTCAGACTGTGTCAGCTTTAGCCTCTCTGCTTCCTGCTTTTGTAGCTCCTCATCGAGCTTTCTCTTCGCTTCTTCTGCTTCTTTTATAGCTTCTTCCTCTGCTTCTTTAGCTGCTTCCTTTGCTTTCTCAGCTGCTTCTTGAGCAACTCTTCTTTTCGCTTCTTCTTCTGTATGCAGCCATCCTGCAGCTTCTTGTGACAACCTCTGGGCTTCTTCATTTCTCCTTTTGGCTTCTTCTTCAACCTTAGCCTGTTCATCCCCCTTCCCACCTTTGGTGGTGATCTTCTTCTTGAATCTTCTCTTCAGTACTGTCATGTTTGGGGCATTTCGGAAGACAGATTCTTCCCTATCAAAATGGTGGGTATACTCAAAATGCACATTGTTTTCTTTACAATGGTCAGCAACTTTAACTTGGGAGTCATTTCTGTGGTAGGGCATCTTGCCAAAATGGAACCTCTCCAGCTCTTCTATGAATTCATCAGCTTTTTTCACCCTAGTGAACCTGTAACTTCCTAGTTTGAAGGGCAAAGGAGGATAAGCAGACTTCTTATGCTCAAACAGAAAGCTACCTATTCCATCTAGGAACACTTGTCTGACTGCCTCCTTATGGATAATGTAATCAGTTGCGTATTTGGGAAGTAGGGAAGGTGCTCTCGAACCTCCAAACATCCTGAAGTACAGGCCATTTTCAGTCAAATAGTAGTCTGCATATTCCTCTATCACTTGCAGGGCCTCCTCTGACATATAATCACACTCCTTAAGGAAATGAGTGTGTATAGAGGCATAAGGAAGTGTTCATAGACTTCTCTGTAATGGATGTGATATTTATGTTCCCACAATGGTTTATAAGCAGCATAGACAGGCATTCTTTCCCTGTCCCAGATGCACCTGAGACCAGGGAAAGGCTGGTTGCATAATATACATTCTATCAGTATGGAACTCATATAGAATTCCGATCTCTTCTAGTGTACTCCTCCCAAAGCTGAAGCCAAGCAAGTGGAAAGACTACTGGATACAATACTGGCCCAGTTGAAAATTGTCCCCTGGGTTGCAACATAAAAAATGATTGGGATCCATTCTAACTTGAAGAATCTACCATGTGCTTTTCCAAAAATTTTGTTCAGCATTAAAGCTATGAACCTATAGGGAGCCCTTAAGCTAGCTGTATCATAATCATCTGTTGGTCTGTACCTGTAATGTTTTCCTTGCAACATCATCTTTTTAAATGTCTCTACCAGATCCATTCTAATGTTGTTTAGCCAATCATCAGATAAAAAGACTTGGGCTTCTGGCAGGTGGTAGGCCAGAGCTACATATCCAGGGCTATATGCAGCATAACCCTGTCTTTCAACATTCTCCAGAATCATTGTTGTGACATCTGCCCAGGGTAGAATCCAACCTATTACCTCATAGCACAGGAACAACTCTGGTCTGGTGGCGATCTTCATCAAGAAAGACCTTTCTATGTTAGCATATATGGACTCTTATTCTAAGCCCATGTCAGGAACCTATTTGTGTGTGATTAGTCTATATATTTTACCCCACTGGTATTCATGTTCAATGCCAGAAATGAACTTTGTTTCCTCATATATGTATTCTGTCTTAGTGACAACTTCTACTTCTGGCTCTTCCTCGACCACAGGGGCCTTCTTCTTTTGTCTTTTTGACATGGTGAGCTTTTCCTGCCATAAAATTGTAACATTAATCCCTTTTGGATGAGTGACCAACTTGTATACATCAATGTGTAGTGTGCCATTTCTTCTATGTTTAGAATGACAGTCATCAGTCAATGAAGCAAATATATGCATGTATAGCCTGAAATGGCCTAACTAACAGAACTATTAACCCAATGCATAGTGTTCAGTGACCTTGTCCATATCTAGCATGATAGAAAATAGTTAAATACAGTAAACATATGCAAGCTACCACCGCTGTAGGATATTAAACAATTCTATCAACCACATTCAAGATGGCAATAAATCTACAGTAATATGCAACAAGTCTCGGCTCTCTGCGCACGCCATTATCTAATCACTGCGCGGGACAGACAGGCGAAAAATATGCCAGCCTTCAATGGAGCTCTTAACAAAACCACTACCCCTTCGTTTTATGGTTAACAAACTAAAACCATGACACCTCCCTCTCAATAGGCTAGGGGTTCGATACTGAGCTTGAAGGAGGTTGCGCGGAACCGTGTAGGCGAACACGACTGGGGTGAAAGAATGCGGGTAACCCAAACAGTATAAACAGCCCAAGCTCCAAAGGGAGAGACCGTGAAAAACTAATCCTACCCAAGCATCATTACACAGGGCGGTTTGGTGCAGACAACGCAATGGGCGTATGCACCGAAACCCCCACTCAATCGGTGCAGGCTCGCATAACGGACTACCGTGGACAAAAAACACCTTATGGTTCAAATGCCTCTACCACGAACATTAATACCACAAAATACCCCAATATAAATAGTCTCGTGACTAACGGGGCCACGCTAACACGGCCGCGGACAAAAACCTAACCCATAGAAAAACAAACCACCAAACGCTCAAACGGAAAGGCAAACAAAGCCTACCTGGCACTGATGTGTAAGCGGCATGGAGAGGCCTGTCAAGATTCGCGGTGGAGACACCTAGACTACGTGTACCAAAATCAAGGGACCGGGCGAGCACGACAGCACGATCTTGACAGCTTGCGACAGTCGAAACGGTGGTAAAAAAAATAAAAAATAAAAAAACATAACCCCTTGACCCCGTATATATATAGTCAACCACAACGGGCGCGCAAACAATCGGATGGCGGAGGGATTTTGAATCAGAGGATGAAAGTAAACTTTCTTCCGGAACGGCGGATGATCAAAGCGCTAAGCCCTCCGCGGGGACATACATATCGGATGGCGGACCACTTTTGGATCGGAAGCTGGAAGCGAACGCCCTTCCGCAACGGCGGACGGCCAAAGCGCTAAGCCATCCGCAATGGGTAAAGCTGATTCAGAAGCAACACGAATACACATCGAAAGTGCTAACATTTCTTTCATCCGCAATGGCGGAACCTTAAAGCACACCGCCGTCTGCAACGTCGGGACTTAAGATGGAAGCAGAACGACTACGAGATCGACGAGGAAAAGCATTCGGTAGTAGCAATGGCAGAGCTAACAAAAGGTCCGACCTTCCACAACAGCGCGTTTTAAAATGACTCAAACGGCCGGAAAAAGAAAACCTCCCACAGCCGCAACGGCGGCAACCCAAGGCTTATGGGTTCGGTGAAAACAATCAAAGCGGGAGAAAAACTTCAAGCCATAATCGAGAGAGAAAGTGGTTTTCCATCCGCAATGGCGGACGAAGAAGTCATAAAAGCTCCGATGCAAAACCAAAAAGCAGCCGATTAAAATCAATCAAATCGGGAGGAAATTCGAATCCAAAAACCCAATATCCATCCACAATGGCGGGAGGGAAAAGCAAAAATACTTCTGATTTAGTCATAGATTCCACCGATTTAAAAACAACACATCGGGAGAACATTCGAAGTCAAGACTTAACATTTTTCTGCAACAGTGGGGGCATCAATCAAATAATCTTCCGATTCAGACATGTTGAAAACGTAATTACAAGGCAAGTGATGAAGTTTGATCAATCATTGAGATTTTTTAGGCCTTTAGAAAAAAATTGAAAACCAGCAGTAGATCAACCCAAGCATAAAAAAAAAGTCTTTCTGAAAAGTTCTCAGACCAAACCAAAGAAGAAAATCAAGCTAATCCAAACAAAAGGAGGGTCCTAAATTTTTTTGGAATTTTGGTAAATTGTTGCAGCTGCAACACACTCCTGGATAAAGGGGCATGCGTGGTGCTGGGAATTTGTATGATAGACTGATAAAAAACCATTTGGTTTGCACTCCAGAAGCTGGGATTCAGGCAAAGTAGGTATGTCAAATGTCTTATCACATGATGGTGACAGGATTTTGGTATAATAGGATTCCCCCCAAAGCATGAGTCTTAGAGTGATATGATAAACGAGAGCTTTGAGAACAAGTCGTCGCCAGGAGATGAATATGTTGGCTCAATCAGAGTATGCAGTCAAGTAGGCATCTGTAGTACATCAGTATGTTGACTCATAGACACAAGTAACCAAACTCATAGTTGCAGACCAATAGAAGGCAGATCCATGAGTGGAATAAACAAGCATGGCTACTAGAATACAATGCAGATCCATGTGATAAAGGACTCAAACTTGGACATAGATACCAGACATACAACATAGATCTATGTCATACAGACACAAATTTGAGCATAGCCACGACCATATAAATGTGGATCCATGCTAGATATACAAAACTCTATCGCAACCTGGGGAAAAAGCAATGAGTGCTTTTAAACAAATGCCTAGGGTCTTCGTCTCGTCTTCCACAAAGTACGATTCTATCCATGTTATTACAATGATCTGAAGTCGAACATGGTAGAAACCACTTGATTACTGGCCAATGATGTGAACCGTTAAAAAGTACGAGGGAGATCACCATTAATGTCAATGATTCCCAAGGTACTCTAGTACAATCTACTGAGTGCGAATAGATGTCTTGATGTTGAACACCATGTCGATTCTATCAATCAAAAGTTCAATGAGGTGAACCTATGTCAAGAGTGAGAGAATCTGTCATTAAGGCATACAGATCTCAAGTTACTAAATATTGTTTTTAATACTATTTCCCAGATGATGAGCTGATGTCGATGGGGATAGTTTCGTCGAAGGAGGGCCATGATGATTCCCACATCGACGACATGAAAATCAGAACATAGTTCTGGAATGATGTGAATGTAGTAACCATATGACTGACTCAAATATACTGACACAAAGACTGTGTAGACTGCAGAGGTAAAACTTCTTTAGATCTCCTTTGAACATCAGGTGGCACAAAAAAATGACTTGGCATCATGACTAGACAAGACAGATACACAATGCGATAGTGGACAATGCATTCTTTTGAAAGACTCAAAGGATTGACATGACTCATGAAAGTGGATCATCATAGAGATCAACTGAATACCCAATTGACTGACATGATTGTGCAGATAAGTGCCATGTTCAAAGGTAACGACAAACAACTGCCATTATTTACAAAATGATCCCCTCCCCATTTTCCCCATCATGATCGATGAGTGCCTCTTTTCAGTTTTATGAGTTCAAAGAGGGTAACAAACACTCGATATAGCTTGTTAGAAGACAAGTCCAATCTCATATGTTTTATGAACCTGAGAGAGGAGGGATTCGTTCCCAAAACAGGTCTCTCAATGTTTAATTTAACGAGTCTACTGAAAGAAAACTCGGTATCATTCATGTTTAAAGAGTTTGAACGAATATGGAAGAAAAATCCATGGGGGTCCTGTTTCGTATGATTTAGTCTTTGAGGCCCAACAAAGTGTAAAATCATACCTTAGAGAACTCTTCCAGTCATGATTGGCTGGAGTGATCCTTTTTCGTAAATAGTCCAATCCGAACCGAAAAAGGGATAACCTAACGTCGGGAGGACGACTCTTCAAATGCTTTAATGAGCATGAAGAAGACAAGATCTCTTGACGATCTTTTCACATTTTAAGAGTCCAAAAAGAGCTTAAAGAGGACTCTATTAGATTTTTTCATGTTTGAATCCAGAGCACGAAAAAGTAATAAACTAAGCTCAAACCTATTTTCATGTTTTAACCAGAGCACGAAAAATGAAAAGTAAGCTCAACACCATCTTACTGTTTTTAACGAGCTCGAAGATCAATTGAAAGAATGCTCAGGGACTGGTTTCATTTTTATGCAAGCTCGAAACCAATGGGTAAACTATGCTTGAAAAATCCCATTAACATGATATACAGAGGTTGGAATCTTTCCCCCAGCATGATTGCTAGCGAAGCCAACCCCTAGCATGGTTGCTAGCAGCTCGACATGTCCCCAAGCTTCATTTCATCTGACGATTCTTCTTCCATACCCAACCTAAAAACTTGGTTACTAATGTGAAAATGTTCACCATGGGGGTAGGAAGAATGAGAATCGGGAAGGTGAAGGTTCAAGTTCTAACACTAAAGTGAAGACTCGAATCAAGGGAAGGAGATTTGTTTCATTTTTACACAAGCTTGAAACAGAAGGTAACTATGCTTGGAACATGGTTTCATTTTTATGCAAGCTTGAAACCAAAAGGGTAATCTATGCTAAAGGAAACCTACTTCATTTTTTAACAAGCTTGAAATAGACAATGAACTATGCTAAAAAATGATTTCATTTTTATGCAAGCTTGAAACCAAAAGGTAAACTATGCTTGAGGAGATCCATTTCATTTTTTAACGAGCTTGACATAGAATGGGAACTTTGCTGAGGAAAAACTGACATGATGGTCAGAACCTGACATGATGGCCAGGTGCTATTTCATTTTTTAATGAGCTTGACATAGAATGGGAACTTTGCTTAGGACATGGTTTCATTTTTATGCAAGCTTGAAACCAAAAGGGTAAACTATGCTTGAGGAGTGGTTTTATTTTTTAACAAGCTTGAAACCACAGGGTAAACTATGCTCTCGACATGGTTTCATTTTTATGCAAGCTTGAAACCAAAAGCGTAAACTATGCTTGAGGAGTGGTTTTATTTTTTAATGAGACTGAAACCAAAAGCGTAAACTATGATTAAAGAGATTAAGGATGCAAGGAGTGGTCATAATGTGATGCGCAGGTTCTTACCTCTCGTCTTAGACTCTTTCGCATCTAAATCACACACAACTAGAAAATACATACTAACTAAGTTGTCTCTATAGAGAAAAATATTAATTCATGAGTAATGTAATATTGTTCACATGTTAAGGTAAATCACAGATAGCTGTTCTTAGAACCAAACACATAAACATTAATAAAGATATACACGACAAGATAGCTCATCAATAGTTAAAACCTCCATTACTCATAGTGGAAATTATCACAGAATATACCAGAGAACATTCAGACAAGAACATAGGTTTAGAAAGTTATAACGCTCTCACATTTAATGAAACACAGTCGAAAACAAAATAGTTCCCCTTCAACATTGTTCATTTTATCACATTCGAACATTCCACACAGCACCTTCTCCAGCAGGCAAAATTTGCAATTTCTTATTGTAAAATGAAATAGTTCCTCTTACAAACAATAGCTCACAAGTTTTTCCACATAAAAAGGCCCGCAATTCCCTCTCCCTTTCCTATCTTTATACAAAAACCACAAAACCTTTGGGTTGCCCCGCCCCTTGACCTTTAGGATTCCCCGATCGTTTTAATGTCATAGTTTTTTCAGTTTGTGAGTGCTCATGATTTAGGCAATATGTTACATTTCAGATTTTAATCTTACGAGTACTTCACATAGCGGGACCAGCTTAGTAAGTGTTGAACCTTCTCCAAAACCGGGCCTCTATTGCTATTGATTCCACTTTGTCTTTCATTTGTCCCTTTGAGATTCTGTTGATCTCAGAATGTATTTGCCTATCACTTTTCAGCCAATTTTCCTCAGCTTTATCCTTCAGCTATTTCATCTTGCAGCAACAATCTGAAGAATCTTCTGAGACCGCCTGCAGTCAAAACAAAAATTCATCATTAATTCAGACCGCATCATTTTAATACTTAAACCACACTAACAACAAAATTGATCATTAAGATGAGACCCTGTACTGCGCTCTTATTGCGATAGCCTCAACAGGAATCAAAAACCACTACCACCCACACAGGGGTTAGAAACTCACAAGACGGTGGGAAAAACCTTATCGATGGCTTGAACCAATAAAACATCGGTCGGACAGTCTTACTTACAGCCACAACGGTGGCTTTCAGACAGACAATGAGTTCCGCCAGACCATTAAGCCTATCAGAGTCGGAAGAACTAAATGCCAAAGCATCAGGTAGTAAATTTCCCTGTCGGCGAACAAAAAGACATCAACGTCAAGAGGTTAGCGCATTACGCAACCACAATAGTGGTAGATGAAAAGACTACAGGCCCCGCGGTCAAAAGACAAAACAACCAAACCCAAACAAAGCATCGATGAGCGGAGCAGTTATATGGCGGACACTTAGTTCGCTCGGGAGCGGCAATGGCAGAAAGCAAATAGACTACAACCTTTGATCAAAACCATAAAATTTTCAATAAGGCACAGAAACATCATGAAACGTTAAGTGTTCGGAAAACCTAAGGTCGTGCAGCAGCCCAAAAGGCTTGTCTCACTTCCAACAGAGCGGCTTCAGAAAGATCAAACAACCTCGACTCAGCTTCGACCAACCTCCGATAATGTAAAACAAGTCAAAACAATAATAGCACGACATCGGAGAATTCCAAACTATCACGTAGAATACTCATCGTTCAGCTTCTGCAATGAAGGCTCCATAAGGAAATATGGCTCCGATGCGTTGTTTAAATGGCCTCCGAGCAATCAAACTGAAAGAGCTACTTTCGGCTGGGAGGTGATGAAAGTTTGTTTCACCTTCGAAGCAGTGGCGAAAATGAGAAATAAGCTTTCAAGAACAAAGAAAGAAAGAAATCACAAATCGAAGGGAAAAAACCAAACTCTAAATTCCACAACCCAAAGCAGTTTCATACATAAGCAATTTTCTGAAAAGCATGAAGAGGGTTAACCTCAAAACATTCCAAACTTGTAGTAAAGGGAAAACAAAGACAAATCTCATGGATCCAAATGATTCTAGGCAAGATAAACATTAACAGGAGGGTCCAAAATTTCAAAAATTTGGGAAAATTGTTGCAGCTACAACAAGATTATAACTTGCCCTCTAACATGTATTCCATACCCCTAGGAGGTTGTTCTGTGATTTCAGGCACTCAATGGTTACACAAACTTGGACCCATCTTATGGGATTTTGCTAAACTTTGGATGCATTTTTTAGTCAATGGGAAAAAACACACATTCAATGGCTTACAACCAGGGTCTCGCAGCATGAGTCAGTTCACATTGCATGGAAACGATCCTTAAGAAGAATTCACATGGTGTCATCACTTAGCTCCATTTCATTCAGATGCAACCTTCAGCAGTCTCAAATACTCCCTTGGATCTTTCATTCCGATGCCCCCTTCAAATGCCTGATTTTTCCAAGCCCTTCATTCTTGAGGGTGATGATTGCGATAATAGACTTGGTGTTGTCCTCTTTCAAGATGAACATCCCATGGCATTCACTAGTAAATCCCTTCCTGGAAATAATTTATCCACCTCCACATATGAGAAGGAAATGATGGCTATTTTTCTTGTAGTACCAAAGTGGTGGCCATACCTCTTCAGGAATCCTTGCTGCATCAAGACTGATTACTAAAGTCTAAAATATTTCCTGGAACAACAGGTCTCATCCCCAACACAATAGAAATCAGTTAGAAAACTCAGGGGTTATGACTATGATATCAATGACAAGAAGGCTAAGGACAATCTTGTGGTGGATACTCTTTCACACACATTTGATGCCCCTGCCTCTCTTTCAGCTATTGCTATGCCTATTCTAACTTGGTTACACTCTGTTCAACAAGGCTATGTCAATGACTGCTCATTATCTAAAATCATGCAACCATTGGCCAGTAACCCTTCTGTGGTACCACATTTATCTTGTGATGGCTCTTCTCGGAGATACAAGGGTCGTCTGGTGCTTCCCAAGAACACAGATATTAAACATGTAGTCTTTTATGAACTCCATGTTTCTCCATCGGCAGGGCACTCTAGGTTCATGGAAACATATGAGAGGGCACGATGTCACTTCTTTTGGAAGGGAATGAAATGAGAAATTCAATAGATGGTTTCTGAATGTGCTCCTTGTCAGTGCCACCAAGGTGAAACTACACTCCTTTCTGGATTGCTCAAACTTTTGCCCATCCCTACAAGGATTTGGAAATATATTCCGACGGATTTCATTCAAGGGCTCCCTAAATATGGAGGGAAGACCGTAATCTTGGTTGTGGTTGATTGGCTCTCCAAATCTCATCATTTTTGTGCTCTCAGACCTCCATATACCACCTCCTCAATCACACAAATTTTCATCGACAAGATATTCCTTCTTCATGGAATCCCTTCTTCCATTGTCTCAGACCGCAACGCACCTTTCACAAGTCATTTTCTCCTTACTCACACCAAACTGAATATGATTCAGTTTATCACCCACCAATAGATGGTCCAATTGAAGTCCTCAACAACTATTGGGAGACTTATCTTCGTTGTTTCACCTCTGAAGAATAACATTTGTGGATAAAGTGGCTCCCTCTTGCTGAATGGTGGTACAATACTTCCTACCATACTACATCTCAAATGCCTCCATATGAAGCAGTTTATGGTCACACACCTCCAGTACTCCTTCCCTACACCCCCAACAGTTCACCAGTTTAGGCCATTGACATGGTTCTTCGAAACCGACATCAGATTCTTCACCTTCTATAGGACAATATTCACATGGCCAGAACCTGCATGAAACACCAAGCCGATCAACACCATTCTGAGCACACTTTTCAAGATGGTGACATGGTTTTTCTTCATCTACATCCTTATAAGAAATCCTCCTTGAAACTCAAAGGGAATCAAACGCTCGCTCCAAAGTTCTCTAGTCCATATACAGTTCTTCAGAATATTGGGTCTGTTGCTTATAAATTGGCACTTCCTCTTTCTTCTTGCATTCAGCAAGTGATTGGCACCAACATCAGAGCACAAATTGTTTTACCAGAATGGGATAGTGAAGGATCCATCATTTCAAACCTGGAGACCATCCTCAATAAGCGCACTTGTCATCTTCGCTCTAGGTCCATCACAGAGGTATTAATTCAGCGGCATAACATGCAACCAAAGGATGCTACATGGGAACCGCTCCTTCAGATTCAACAACAGTTTCCACATCTAAAGATTTGAGGACAAAGCTTTTATTTTAAGAGGGAGGGGATGTTAAGAACCTGTGTCAACCCTCCTCTTTATTTTGTTAGTATATTTTATCGGACGCATATGCTTTATAAGTCATCCCATCAGTATGTTGTATTATCCCACATTCATGGGGAGTAAGTAATAGTTGTTAAGTTGTCTAGTTATTATGTTGCATTATTCCACATTCATGGGGGGTAATAGTTGTTTAGATTAGACTTAGTATATAAGTATGTGTTGAGGCTAATGAAAGCATCGAAGAGTTATTTTTTATTGAGCTTGCTCAAAGGAGGTTGCCCCCTCGAAGTGGCCCGCGATCAATAAGATCTCTTTTGTGCTGCAATATTTCTGTTATATCTTGCATTTTGATTGTTCATTGTAGGAGGTTCTCCACACAAACCAATTTCTTCATCAAAATTGGAATTTTATGAACCTTGTATTTCTTCAAGGAAATTAATGTCCTCTTCCATTGGGTGTCTACAAGATGCCAAAAGTGCTCATTTCCAAGCATCCCTGCTAATGGGGATTGAGGCTCTTTTGACATCTTGGCCACAAGTGTTTCACTAAACTCTCATTTCTTCAAACTAACTTCTTGCAATTTGAATGTGGAAGAACTTGAATAGCATTAATTCTTTGCTTGATGTAATTGGATCGCAATGGATCATTATCAATGGATATGCAATTTCTTCATTTCTGTAAGGAGCATTATATTTTTGTGCATAATCACCAAAAACAAAAAACAAAATAATTTAGTCAAATAGCATAAAGAAGCATAGTTAAAAAAAAAATTAATGAAGAATTAAAAACAATAAAACTAAATATGTTTTCATATGTAATAATTGACTCTATTTTTTTATTATGTTTTGTTATTATTTTATTTTTATTAAGTCGACCAATTTTTTGTTATATTTAAACTATTTTTTACTTTTATTTTTTATTTTCATTTGAGCTGATTATAAGCACGGAAGGGGTTACACATCCCCTCTATTGGGCTGTAGAATGAGCTCGGGGTAATGAAGCAAATATTAAACTTAATGAAGAATATTAGATTTAAAAACTTGATTTAATATTATTTTTTAAAACTTAGCACTATAAGACTTTTTATCACATTAATCATGAAGAAAAATATAATAGTAATTTTGGTTATTGTCGTGGGATTTTTATTTATTTGTGTGATTTAGTTAATTTAAAATGAAAGCTTAAGCATGTTGAGGAAATGTTAACCTCAATAGGATTCATAAAAGAATTTATAATTGGCTCTATTTTTTATTATATTTTTATATTTATTTTATTTTTATTTTTATTTGAGCTATTATAAGCATCGAATGAGTTACACATCCCCATATTGGGTTGTAGAATGCTCAACGCAAAAATAATAATAATAATAATTTGAATATACCAAAAAATTGGTTGAGCTCATAAAAATAAAAAATATCAAAACATAATAAAAAAATAGAGGCGATTATAAATTCATATATGAAGCCTTTTGAGGTTTTCATTTTCTCAACACCCTTAAGGTTTCATTTTAAACTAGCTAAATCACATAAAAAAATTTCTTAAAAAAATTGCATAAACTTTCTTTCTGATAAAGAAATATCACCTTATTAAAGACTATTACTATTATCATTTTTCTTCATGATTAATGTGACAATTTGGGTTAACCCAAATTAAAAATGAAATAATAACCCAAACTAAATCTTTATTGTTACAATTATAATCTATTCATTTATGTTCTTATTAATTATTCAGCAAAATGAAATTTGCATCAACCACACTCTTTGTTTTAACTTTTTTTTAAAGAGAAAAGGTTTATAGTGTTAAGTTTAAAAAATTAATATTAAATCAAGCTTCTAAACCTAATATTCTTCTTTAAGTTTAATATTCCCTTCATTGCGGGGACTAGGTGTAGGCTCATTTTACAACCAGTAAGGGAGATATGTGTAACTACTTCCATGCTCATACTACAGGTGTCCTTAAAAAAAAATGATAAAATATTATTAAAAATAACATGTGAGCTAAAACTAAAATTTAAATTATTTAGAAGTATATATATAACCACACAAATTAAATAAATTAAACCCATAAATATTGCATTACACATTTTCTCAACATTTCTACTTTATTGCCCTAAAGAGGGGCATTTTACACTAAGGGAGATGTGTAACTCCTTTTGTGCTCATCAAGAGCTGACACATGTCCTTTATAAAAAATAATAAAATATTATTAAAAATAACATGTGTGCTCTAAATAAATTTAACTTATTTAAAAATGCATATATATATATATATATATATATATATATAATTTTATAAATTTATAAAAAAATCAATCCAAAAATTAACATATATTGAGTATTAATTTAAAATTTTAGAAAACATTTAAGTAAAATATTTAAATTATACATTTACAAACTACTTTAAAAAATAAATTCATCTACACAAATGAAACAATATCAAATTTAACAAACATATCTAATACTATCATGTAAAACAATTTTATTTTAATTTTTTTATACTTAATTAAAATAACATACAAATATTTAAATATGTACATGTTTTTATGTACAGTAATTATAAGATCTAATGTGCACTAACTACAAATGAAAACAATATAGCAAAAATATTTAAAGTACCTCAAACTTTCTATCTACCCTTATGGCTCATGTGAGTCTTTTGTTTTCTTCTTTGTAATCTCATCTTATCATTATAACTACATCACACATTGAACACCCAAAAATATTAATAAAATTGATTTCAAAATAACTATGATTAAAGAAAATGTACTAAATAGCCTAATAGACTAGATGAAATTATAGGAAACTATTATCAATGCTAAAATACCCACTCAGTGTGCATTTAGAAGCATTGGGTGATCAAAAATCACAAGGATCATAAGCAAACCATTTGCATCTCAAAAACGAGAGAGACTTTGACCTCTAATGACCATTACAAAGACTTCAACAAATTGAAATTGAACTCACATTACTTCTAACAAGTTGGACTGAATCTATTAGTAGGAGTACCTTAATGCAAGAACAAATGAGAAGTAGGAGTACCTTAATGCAAGAACAAATGAGAATGATTGAAGCAACCTCTTCGATGTACACTTACTAGTTGTTGTGTTTTTATTATATTGCTTTCATTGCTTTCCAACTATAACAATATAGTTAAATCAATACTACTCTTCAAACTTTTGATTGACCTTTAAACATGTGAAATCTCCTAGTACCACCTTTTCTATGTGACTCTTTCATTTTTATCTAAAATGGCAAGCCACTCTTTTGCAAGTGAGTGATATGCACCTAGTAGTACCTAAGTCTAGTAACACCTAAGTCTATAAACCATTCATCTTGGGCCTCTAGTCAGGTAGAAAAATGTTTAAAATCTCTAACTTCTTTACAAATATCTTCTTCTTCAACATAATTCTTTGGATGTCTTCTTTTCCTTTCCCAAATCAAACTTCTTTTTCCTATAATATTCCTTGCAATAACCAGTTTTACCACAATAAAAAATATTCCTTGCAATAACCAGTTTTACCACAATAAAAAACATTATATTGCTACATGAGCTTGTATGCCCTCTTTTCAATCCTTATTCTCAGTGTTTCCTTGTTTTTTATTTTTATTTTATGTCTCCTTACTAGGCAAAGCTATATTTCCATTTCCCTTTTGCTGTGCTACAAAAGCATATTTAAGCCTATTCAAAATTTCTTTCTCCATGAAAGTTACATTTATTTAAAAAGCAATTGCAGAAGGTGTTTATATATGAAGTTTAGCCCAGATCCTTTTTATAAAAAAAAATTAGCAAATATTTAATTTTATTTAATATCTAGCTTACTCATTAAATTAACAAATTAATTTAATTAATCTCTCTCCCCGACAAATTAATAAAAGCAATAGCAAGTTGTTTTGCAATAATTTTTTTCCACAATAAATTACTAAAAGTAAGAGCAAGTTATTAGAAACTATGGATCAACAAATTATTTGACTACAACAACAATCGAATAAAAAACAACAGATGATGAATATAACTATGTGAATACAATATCTTAAATTAACTTTAAATACAATAATTATTGTTATTTGAGTCATTGTTATGTATTTGGATTAAACAATAACTTAAAGAAAGGATTTGTTGCTTAACAACTTTCATGGTTTATGTTAAAAAACTTTAAATACTTTTTATCCTATAAAAATACTCTATTCTTTATGTTGAAAAACTTCAAAAAGTTTTGATCTTATACAAACATAATATGTTGTACTCGGTAGTTATTAATCTACAATGAAGATTAAGTATATTAATTATTTTAAAAATTAATATAATATGTGTAATTTTAATTTAATAATTTTTTAATATATATTAATTTTAGTAAAATTTATATAACAATAATTATTATATTAATTAAAATCAATTTTGACCTATTATATTTGAAAAGAAAAGGAGTCACATAATTTTCTTTAACAATTTATTTGTATGCTAATTTTTTTTAATAGAAGCATTTATAAATCAACATACACATGATTAGTTAAAAGGTTAGGAAGGTCAACAATTTGAAATTGTGTTTTAATGTAGGTGTATTTATAAAATTTTATGAGAAATATTTTTTTATCAACCATATTTGTATCACAAAGATGACAAATTTTTTTATCCCACTGCTTTTTAGGAATTATCTAGCAACATGTTTCATTATGGAGGTCATGAGAGTTTGCTTTTATTTGATTGCAATTCATTTCTTCTTTCTGTTAGTTAAAATATAGAGATATTTTTGACCTTTTAGAATATGGTTGGTTACCTCCTTCTAATATCTTAATTTTCTAGTATCTTCAAACTTTTTATTGTACTATATATATATATAATTTAGATGTAATAATGATTTAATATTATCAATATTTTATAAAATGAACTCTTCCTGGAGTCCCAAATGGT
This sequence comes from Pseudotsuga menziesii, assembly GCA_001517045.1. Lineage (NCBI taxonomy): Eukaryota > Viridiplantae > Streptophyta > Pinopsida > Pinales > Pinaceae > Pseudotsuga > Pseudotsuga menziesii. The sequence goes on along the minus strand of LPNX010093642.1, from coordinate 331,934 downwards.
TTAACAAATACTTGGCATCTTTATGCCAACCTCACTTAAGTCATAAGTGGTTTTGACTAGAGTATGAAGCAATCTTAAGAAGCCTCTTGTCTCCCATGTTTTTAATCTTGTTATTCTAAATTAGGGCCCCAGTCATAGACATGCTCTCCATCATGGAGAAACTCCCTTTTATGAGGATATGATAGGGTGTATTACTTTAATTTTGATATTATAAGTTATAAAATGCTTTTGGATTAGGTTATATTTTTTCAAAACTCTCCATATATGTTGTAACCCCCAAACTTCACAATCATATAAGATTACATACATACATACATACATACATACATATATATATATATATATATATATATAATCAAAATGTTTAATTTATAATTGTCATTAAATTTTATTAATTATAATTTATTTTTTATAAAACTATTTAAAAATTATTATCCATGATGATCATGATGGTCACTAAGAGAAAATTTGGTCTATCAAATCTTAAGAGAAAAGATCAGATATAGAATACTTGATTTGCTTTTTAATATATTATTCCTATGCTCAAAATTCTTAAAGAGGAGCGTCCAGAGCTTGCTATAATTTTGAGGAGCTAGAAGGTTATAGGGTCAAAAGTTAATATTTTGGAACTTAGATATAATGTGGATGTAAGCACAACATTCTAAGCGAAAGTAATTTTCACATAGATGACAAATAATTGAGTAATCTTGAATTTTCTTTTAGCTCATTAATATAGAAAGATCATTTGATCCTCAAGGTTAGGGTTAGTAATCTCTTTAAATTATATCGTAATTTTTTTAACCTCTAAATATTAATTGCACCATATTTTCTCTTTGAACTTAGAAGTAATAAAGCTTTTAATGCTATTAATATTTGTAGAGTGGTAGTTTTGTCAATCCTCTCATAATTTAACGGAGACTTGGAATCTTTAATTCACCTCGGCTTGACACATAGTTGGCTTTGGCTAGAGTTAAGAGGAACTTTAGGAAGTGAGTGGTCCCCTATATTGTTTAATTTAAGGTTGTACATTAGATATCTAATCATATTCAAGATTTCGATGGGAGAGATCCCTACTTCTAAGAGGAGAATAGGATAGGGTGTGTTTCTTTTGACACATAGTTGGTTTTGGCTAGATTTAAGAGCAATTTTAGGAGTTAAGAGCAATTTATGTTGTGATATAACCTTATAGCCATAGTCCTTAGCTTGAAAGAAACCTTGAACTCTTCTAATCTATTCCGTATTTTCTTTCTAGGCCTGTATCAAAATATTTTCTAGAGTTAAAGAAAAAAAAGATTATATTTTTTATTATGACACTCGTCTATGATGATCGTAAGTGTAATGAGGTGGTCCGTTCCATATTTTCTTTCTAGGCCTGTATCAAAATATTTTCTAGAGTTAAAGAAAAAAAGATTAGATTTATTATTACGACACTCCTCTACGATGATCCTAAGTGTAATGAGGTGATCCGTAGTTGAGTGATTCATTCTAAATCTTGCTTGTCCTTTGACCCATTTTCCTTCATTTTCTAGTCATATGCTAATCTTCCTTTTTAATAATAATAGCATATAGCATGTATAAAAGAGGGATAACTGTAAGATTCAAGAATTAGTGGGGTTATATTTATCTCTCCTTTGACAAATTGGAACTATAAATTTCTCAGTTCAAGGATTAGGGAAACCATGCTTGATTGCCATATTAAAGAGATCGTGAATATAGACGATGAGGATACATGCTCTAATTTTTTAAATTTTGTCTAGCTACCCTTCAATGTTTTTATCGTTTTCATTAGGTAGATGCTTAATCCAAAAGTGAATTTGATTTGAATGTTATCCACAACATCTAGGTATTCATAAAGCTTTTTTAATTTATGAGTTCCAACCCTCCAAAGAGATATTACTATTTTCTTTAGTTTTACAAGTGATTATTTGCCCCCTCAAATTTTTTAGGAGCCGTCTTAGATAAGTGTAAAATATTTTCCTATCTTTTATTTATATAGTAGGCATTTTTTCTTTTAATTAGAGCTTTGTACTCATTTATCTTGTCTACTTTTAGGGACTCGTAAAGCTTCCTTAATTTTCCTACATGCATGCTTACATTCTTTATCATACTTGAGGGTGGTTGTTATGTTCTTCTTTTTTCTATAAATTTCAAGAGAGAACTTGTTGATGGCATAGGAGAGGAAAATAGTAAAATTATGATAGAGATTTTCTCTAAATTATCCTTCTTAGAAAGAGGAAACAAATTCTTCTTTAAATCATTTATAAAACCATATATATTATTTCTATCAAAGATCAAGTACTTTTGAATCTGATATTTTTCCTCTATGTATTCATTATGAACTTCTTCTAGCACTCTCTCATACCCTATAAATCCAAATTTAAAATAAATCTACAATTTAAAATGAATCTAATCACACAAAAATTCCATATACTTAGACTTTCATTACAAATTGATACCCATTACTTCCTAGTCCCCATTCCTCAGAGCTTGTCTTTTACAATCTTTTAAATCAATCAATTTCTCACAACTTATCTTTCACAATGTTTTAAATCAATCTATCCCTCGGAGCTTGTCTTTCACCATCTACTTGTAAGGAGGAGATATTATATATTACTGCTTTACCATAATGTCTCTCTTAAAACCTCGAATACTGTAAAGCTTATTCCAGATGCGCTGTCACTGCAAGTATTAACTTTTTATTAACAACATGTGCAGGCAACTTTTTATTAACAACATGTGCAGGCAAGGTAAAGGTTACTCAAAACGGCCCAAAGCATGGAAGAGGGCGTTGTCTTATATGAAGCAACATGGACAATAGTATTTTTCATTATCATCATCTTTATTATTTTCTTTATCATTAAATTAATTTAAATCTTAATTATAAAAAAAATCAAATTTGTTATTATTATTTTTAGTTTATTGTCAACTTCTTTATAATCAACTCGTCATAATCAGTATACTAATTTTCATTATCATCGTAATAATAGTTCTCATGATTATCACGACTTTTTTTCATTTTGATAAATATACTTATTTTTTCCAAAATAATTAAAGAATACTTATCATCAGCATCTCATTGTTATTTTAATATCATTCTCTTTTAATATATATTAAATCAAAACTCTTAAAAACATATAATCCAAAATTCTTTTAATATATTAAATAAATAATTAAATCCCAACCAGTTACACATATATATATATTTTGGAATGTTATCAATTAAATCTCAAGGAGTTACTCCTGAAGATATTATCCTCCTTGGGTAAAAACCTACTTCCAGTCCTACATCCCAAACGACTTCCTTCTATTTAATTGGACCATCATCTTTTCTCCACTTACAGTGCTTTGGAAGAAGATTTAGGATTTATCAATGGAGAGCCTTTATACGAAGGAATATTGCTCCGAACTTCAGCTACATGTAAATGTAATAGGGGCTGTCATGGTGCCATCTCCCAAAACCATCCTCTATCTTTCCAATCTGGACGACCATCTTGGCATAACTATGAGATTTGATGCAGTACTGGTTTACAATAATGGTTCACGAAAATCCCAAAATCCTGTGAAGGTTATTCGGATGCATTGACTCAAGTATTGACTTATTATTACCCATTAGCAGGCCGGCTAAAGAGAAATTACTTACATATTTATTATTTATTATATTATGTAATTTGATATTCATTACAAGCTAAATTAGAACTATAGCATTGAGAAAAGGAATCATGGAGGGTTGAAAGCATATTTGGGTTTTGAACTCACTGACTTTGGTCATGTGGGATAAAAAGAAGTTCCTCTTTGAAACTCTTGTCACCCTTGTTATCTCGTATGGTTATGAAGTATGGGGGTGCAACATTTCTAGAGAATCTTAGAGGAAGATTGAGCAAATTTCCAAAAGTTGTTTATAACTTATAACCTCAAAATTAAAAACAATACGTCTTATCCTATTCTCCTCGTAGAAGTGGGTATTTCCTCCATTGGGATGTGTGGCTATGACTTGGTAGCATAGGATAAATAACATGAGAATTGAGAGACTTCCTAAAATTGCTTTAAACTCAAGGCAAATCTAACTAGGCCTCAAGGGGTGTTGGTGTAAAGATACCATGGCTTGGTTAAACCATTGGGGCATTGATGAAAACGTCATTTTGCATAACATTGATAATGTCAAAAATATTATTACTTCTAAGTTTAAAGAGAAATTCTTGTGTGAGGAAAATTTAGCGGTTAAGGGAAAATTAAGATACTATAAGGAGATCATTAATCTTAACTTGGAAGATGAGAAGTATCTCTAGGTAGTAACTAGGTCACGGAAGAAAATTAATATAGCCAAGATTAGAACGAGCTCTCATGAACTCCTTAGCTCCATGTAGTGAAAACATGTAGTTGGTTTATTGAGTCTATGAGCTTTGAGGATGAAAATCACTTTCTCTTAGAGTTCCTTGCGTACACCCACATTAAATCTAGGTTTCATAGTATTTGCTATAATACAAACATTTATAACCTCCTAACTTGCCAAAACTATAGTGAGCTTGGAAAGATTGTTGGCAAGTTTTTTTATTAGAGGAACAAGATGTTAAAGTAAACATTCAGCAAAGGAAATTTGAAACTAGGGAATAGACTAATAATGGCTTAACAAAATGACCCACTAATAAGATTAGGTAACACCTTTACCACTTTCATTAAAAAAAAAAAAAAACTTATTAATAATTTTAACTTTTGTGAAATAACTCTCCTTACTAATTTAATTAGCTTTTTAAATAAAATTGATCATTCATACATATATATAATTTAATAATCTTATTAATGGTATATTATATTATTCATAATAGATGCATTTGATAATGATGGTGAGGGTGATGTAGTATAAGTATGATTAATGCTTATTTTTATATTAATAAATTTATTTATTTTTTATTTTAAGTAATTTTAAGATATTAAGAATTTTTAATAATTATATTAAGTTGTAATTTAAGAATTTTTGTAATTTTAAGATTTTTATAAATAATTTTTTTATAAAATTAGATTAAAGTCAACTAATGTTAATTATATCTTCAAAATTTACTTATACATGTCCAAAAACAAAATTAAAGTCAACCAATGTTAATAACATCTTCAAAGTTTCCGTAATAAATATAGAAAAATAAATAGAAAGTATGACATTTTATTAGCTATTACATTAAATGTTTATTCATAATCAAATCAAAATCGACAATTACAAGCTTCTAGTCATTATAATTGAAGACACAATAATCATTCATAATTTTCTAAATTTAATGTTTCACATATCAATGAAAATTAACATGATTCATACTTAACAAGATCAACCATGGTATTAGTATCCACCACCATCAATAAAAGTCAATATTGTCAACCATAATAAAAAAACAAATACATGCATTTGATAATCATGATGAGTAGTGATGGTGATGTAATATAAATGTGATTTTAATGTTTACTTTTAATTTAATAATTTTATTTATTATTTATTTTAATTTTAGTAATTCTAAGATATTTAAGAATTTTTAACAATCATATGAAATTATACATTAAGAAATAAGTTATTTTTTTTATAAAACTAAATCAAAGTTTAGCAATGTTAATAACATCTTCAAAGTTTACTTTTTTCACATGGAAAGATCCACGGGAAACTCATCAATACTTCCCCACATTCGTGGATGGTAGAGGTGGTAAACCGCCGGCCATCCTAGCAGAAGGCCTAACCCCAGAGGACTCAAGGCTCGAACCCGTGACCTCCCCCCAAACCGAGAGAGTGTGCGCATGTCTTACCAATTGAGCTACTCCTTGGGGCTATCTTCAAAGTTTACTTGTAGATGTATTAGAACAAAATTAAAGTCAACCAATGTCAATAACATCTTCAAAGTTCACCTAATAATTATAGGAAAACAAAAAGAAAGTATAACAATTTATTAGTTATTACATTAAATGTTTATTCATAACTAAATCAAAATCAACAATTACACATTTCTAGTCATTATAGTTGAAGACACAATAATCATTCATAGTTTACTAAATTTAATGTTTCATAAATCAATGAAAGTTAATATGATCCATACTTAGTAAGATCAATCATGGTAGTTGTATTCACCACTATCAACAAAACTCAATATTGTCAACCATAGTCAACCATAATAAAAAACAAATACATACATTTGATAATGATGATGAGTGGCTATGGTGATGTAGTATAAGTGTGATTTTAATATTTACTTTTATATTAATAAATTTATTTATTATTTATTTTATTTTTAGTTATTCTAAGATATTTAAGAATTTTTAATAATCATATTAATTTATACATTAAGATTTTTATAAGTTAATCTTTTTATAAATCTAAATCAAAATCAACCAAGGTTAATGACATTTTCAATCAAGGTTAATGACATTTTCAAAGTTTACCTGTAGATGTAGAAAAACAAAATTAAAGTCAATCAATGTTATTCATCTAATAAGTATAGAAAAACAAATAGAAAGTATGATACTTTATTAGTTATTACATTAAATTTGTATTCATAACTAAATCAAAGTGAATTAAGTATGATATTTATTATAGTAATCAAAATCAAGTTAAAATCAATAATTACAAACTTCTTGTCATTATAGTTAAGGAAACAATAGTCATTCATAGTTTACTAAATTTAATATTTCACAAATCAATGAAATAAGACAAAAATATAGGAATAAGACAAAAATGATTTAATTAATGTCAAATATGGGTAACTATGGGTTGATTATTATAACACGCCCCCTTAAGCCTGACTTTATGAGTAAATATCAGAAAATTATAGGGCCTAGCAACAAGGCTTAGTCACCCTTTTACATACTGCTTTTCCATACAACCAAGGAAAGAGGCAAAAACCTAGTGGAAAAATCCTCCCTTAAACATGGACAGGAAACAAAATTTTGGAAGTCTTGTTATCAATCATTCTTCACCACATGATGAGCAATCCCCAGTAGTGATTTGAGATTACTGAAGGTCTTCGCACATAATACTTTGGTGAAGATATATGCTACTTGTTCTAAAGATGCGCAGTAGAGTAAATCAATAGTACCATCATGCACAAGCTCCTTGATATAGTGCATATGGATCTCAATGTGATTGGTTCTTTGTCTTTGAACTAGATCAGTGGAGATTCAAATGGTGCTTTGATTGTCATAATAGATGACTGTTGAAAACTCTAATTCGAAACCACATTCTCCAAGTATCCCCTGCAAAGATAAACATTGAGTAGATGCATTTACAACTCCTCTATACTCTGCCTCTATATATGAGAGTGTTATGGCACTCTAGTTCTTACTTGACTAGCTGATTGGTCCATCTACAAGCATGAACACATATCCTGAGGTAGACTTTCGATCTGTTTTGTCACTTGCCCAATCACAGTCAATACATCCAACTAGGTCTAAGTCAGATTTTGCTTTGTAGAAAATCCCACGAGTCCTTGTTCCCTGAACAAAGTTTAGGATCCTCTTGGATTCTCTCCAATGGATCTCATGAAGTTGATCCATGTATCTTGAAACCACACTAACTGCATAAGATAATTTAGGTCGATTATGTGTAAGATAAATCGAACACCCAATCAACTTCCTATACAGTGTATTATTTACCATAGGAGAAAAACCTGCTTCTTCAAGCTTAACTCCTGAAAGGAATGGAGTCTTTCTTGGCTGGCAATATTTCATGTTGAACTTGGTGAGAAAATTTGAATCATACTTTTACTTATGAACCTTGATTTCATGTTGGGATTGATTAATTTCGAGACCTAAGAATTGGCTCAACAATCCCAAATCTGTCATAAAAAAGGCATGGTTCATTGCATCCTTCAAGGAGGCAATCTCTTTCTTTGAACTTCCTGTAATCAATAGGTCATCAACATAGAGAACAATAATCATTAAAGAACCATGAATCAGATTCAAATAAACATTAGAACCAGACTTGCATCAAACAAAACTTAGTGACAACAGAAAGCCATCAATCTTGGCATACCAAGCCCTGGGGGATTGCTTGAGCCCATACAATTATTTCTTTAACCTGCACACTAAAGATGGATTAGATACAAAACCTCCTGGTTGCTACATATAAATCTCTTCATTCATATCTCCATTTAGAAAGGAAAACCTTATATCCATGTGATGTACCTCTCATTACTTCAAATCTACAATGGCTAGGGAAAACCTTATGGAGTCCATCTTTGCCATTGGTGCAAAGGTCTCATTGTAATCAATAACATGTACCTGAGAGTATCCCTTGTATACCAATATTTCCTTATATTCCAAAGGTGAACCATCAGCAGCAAACTTATTTTTAAATACCCACATACACTTCACTAGCTTTCTCCCTCGAGGGAGATCAACCAGTTCCCATGTGTTGTTCTTCTAGAGCGGGCTGAATTCTTATTTCATGGTTTTTTTTCATATTGGATCATGTGATACATCTTCATATGTCTTTGGATCAGAATCTATCATCAATAACACTTCTCAGAAAAGAGTGGATCTTTCACACAAAGGGCACTGTCAAATTGCCATCTAGTCGTCCTAGTGTCATTAGGATTTCCATCTAGTTCCCCAGCTGCATGAATGGTCCTTTTTTCCCACTTTGGTCTTATAGGGATGTTAGGATATGAAATTAATTCATCATTATCAGAAATATCAGAATCAACAAACTCATTAGTCTCTTCACTTACAATCAATGGAAGTGGTGACGGAGAGGACTCTCCAACTTCAACTACTGCTAAAGGCTCTTCTTCGAACTGAACACTTCTTTCAATGAAATATTTGTTAGTGCTCAATTTGATTAGCTTGTACCCTTTTGAAGAATACCCAATAAATAGGCACTATTGGATTTGGGGTTTCAAATCCTTCCTCTTTTCAGTTGGAATTCTAGCCCAAGCCTTTGAGCCAAAAATCCTGAAACGGGTCACATCTGGCTTGTGCCCACTCAAGGCTTAGAAAGGAGTCATACCATCAACCTGCTTATGTGGCACCCTATTCTAGATATAGGATGCACAGTTTATAGGCTCAGCCCATTTTGTTGTGGTGTGTAAGAAATAGGATGTTGCATCTGGATACCTACATCTTTGTAATACTGGATGAACTCAGACTTGACATACTCACCACCATTGTCATATCTAGGGATCTTGAGTTTCCTCCCAGACTGGTTTTCAACCAAGGATTTAAATACTTTGAAGAGGTAAAAAACTTCAGACTTATGCTTTAGGAAGTGAACCCAACAATATCTGGAAATGTCATCTATGAAGGTGGGTGCATATTTGGCTTGAATCATGGACATATGAGGGAATGGACAAGTAATGTCAATGTGGATCAACTCAAGAGGTGCAGACGTTATCTCATGACTAGCTCTCTCATACTTGTGCTCTGGATTTGGGTCAACATGTTTATTTTCTTTTTCATACAAGAGATCTCAGGATGATAGCCCTTACTGCAGTATCCGCACTTGCTCATTTCTCCTTTGTTCTTCTTCTTCTAGGGGTTCTTCTTGGAGCCTAAGGACTCCTCTTGAGACTTTTCCCTGTCTATATTTTGCTCAAGTGGCTTTTTAGATTTTTTCTTGCTTTTTGAATCCACCTTCGAATATCCAGCAACCAAAGCTTGGTATTTGGAAGGTTTTATGGTGCCCATCATCACCAATTTATCCTGCTCCTGAGTGAGGGATTCCATGAACTCAACAAGCTTAGGAGTCTTCCAAGTTTGAGTTTTCAATTTAGTGGCATAGAAGGTCGAAACAAACACTGAATAGTCAGGACCAAGATTTGAGAGCATGGTCAAAACAAGTTGCTCCTCCTTCTTTTCAATCCCACATTGTTTTAACTGCAAAACAAGGGCCTTAAACTTGGTAAAATAGAGTTTCAATGATTCGAAGCTACTGGGATTCAAGGAGATCAATTCATTCTCAATTGGATATCCTCTCATATCATCTGTATTTCCAAAAATCCCTTCAATCTTCTTTCACGCCGCATTAGGAGATGTCAGTGAATCAAGATGAAAGACGAGGTCTCTTGAAATACTCAGACACAAAATACCATAGGCCTCATCTCTCTTATTGTCCCATTTTATTTTCTCTGCAGCTGCATTGGGCTCTTCCTTAGTAGCCATGGTAACCCTGTAGAGACCTTTTTCTCTCAACAATATCTCCATCTCAGCTTTCCATTCGAATAAATTGAATGGAGTCAAGATGATCCTTTGAGATTGGTCCATATCTCAGCTCCTGTGCCCTTCATTCAGCAGAATGCATTCCCAGTCAGTGATGTTGAACCTGCAATAACAATTTTGAAGGAGAGAAATCGATATACGAAGACTCTGATACCATGTGTAAATTGAACCCAAGTGATAGATCAATTACACTCACAAAATTGCTAATCAAACATGCAAAATTCACACAAAAGGAGACTGAAATTGGAGCATAACTTAATCCTGTATTGAATAAGTGTACATTAGCTAACCATATGAAGTAATAGGATGCTCAAATATATAATTACATGAGAGATTCAAAAGCATTAGTTTTCTATTCGAATTGGTCAAAAAGAAGGCTTACTAAAACAAGTCAAATCCCACATATGTGCAAAAAGGACTTTCCAAATCCATGAATATCCTCATGAATTAGCTAAATAAAGTGGGAAAGATAATCAGTGGTGGAAATAAAACCAATTCATGCTTTTGTATGGAGAAAAGGAAGGAGGATGATGTGGTCAAAAAACAAGGCAAGTTCCCCTAGACTACCTTTTTCTTTATGCCTTAAAACTACAGTAAAGCAAGGCAGCTTTAAGAAAAAATAGATATGTGCTTTAAGGAACTAGGAATAAAGAAGACATGCTAAATATGTTTCCAGGATGATTCCAAAGCACTCCATGACCCAATTTAGCAAGTATTGACTTCTAGCAACATGTAGAATTCAACTAGCATAGAGAGGGAATCTAGGAATCTAGGAATAAGACAGAAATGATTTAATTAATGTCAAATATGGGTAACTATGGGTTGATTATTCTAACAAAAACCTCGAATAATGTAAATCTTATTCGAGATGCACTATCACAAGTATTAACTTTATTACCAGACCAGCTAAAGGTTACTCAAAACGACCCAAAGCAGGGAAGAGGGCGTTGTTTTCGATGAAGCAACATGGGCAATAGTGTATTTCATTAACACCATCCTCATTATATTCTTTATCATTAAATTAAATTTCAATTATAAAAAATGTTAAGTTTGTTAAATTGTAATATTTTATTGTCAATAATCATTGTAATAATTATCATCATCATTGTCATGAATCTTTTATTATTATTTTGATCGTTACTCTTTCAAAAATAATCAAAGAATCCTTTAATAATTATTATTATCATGTATTTATTATTTTAATATCATTTAGATTTTAGTATATATTAAATCAAAACTCTTAACCACATATAATCCAAAATTCTTTTTATCTTTTAATATATATTATATCAAAACTTTTAAACAATTATTATTCAGGAATTTTTTTTATCTTTTTAATCAAAACTCTTAAATACATATAATCTAAAATTATTTTTATCTTTTAATATATATTAAATCAAAACTCTTAGATACATATAATCCAAGAATATTTTTATCTTTTAATTAAAACTCTTAAAGACATAGAATCCAAAAAAAAATTTGTCTTTTAATCACAACTCTTAAAAACTTATAATCCAAGATTATTTTTACCTTTTAATATATATTAAATCAAAACTCTTAAACACAAGATTATTTTTATCTTTTAATATATATTAAATCAAAACTCTTAAATACATAGAATGCAAGTTTATTTTTATGTTTTAATCAAAACTTTTAAACACATATAATCCAAAATTCTTCTTATCTTTTAATCAAAACTATTAAACATATACAATCCAAAGACCCAATTAGGTACGTGAGGAGCAAACCAGATCCAGAATAATCAAATAAAGAGTTAGGGACAGTTAATCTATCTACTTTAAGCTCGACCAGCCATTCATTGAAAAGAGAAGGTTATGAAACTGGTCATTCAATAGAATGGATTTTTTATACTATACTTTTTATGTTTTAATCAAAATTCTTAAACACATATAATCCAAGATTCTTTTTATCTTTTAATCAAAACTATTAAATATATATAATCCAATATTCTTTTTATATTTTAATCAAAACTCTTAACATATATAATCCAATATTTTTTTATCTTTTAATATATATCAAATCAAAACTCTTAAACACATATAATGAAAGATTCTTTTAATGTATTAAATAAAAAATCATCAACGTCAGAATACAACGAGTTCCTTCTATTTAATTGGACCATCCTCTTTTCTCTCCACTTAGAGTTGTGGTATGGAAGAAGAAGAGAAGATTTAAGATTTATCAATGGAGAGCCCTTACATGAAGGAATATTGCTCCCAACTTAACTCGATCGACTTTGGGTGGGGTGATCCCATTTTTCCTGGTATTGGCCTTAGAATTTTGTTTTCCCAATTGTATTGCTACCTTCCCCATATCAGAGCAAGAGGGGAGTAATGATGGGCTTCTACATTTCATGTCAATCATAGAAAACCCTCATTAGAGGAAATTTCAACTCAAAATGGGCCTTTTAACTTTCACTCAAATTCCATGTCATCATGTGTTAGCCAATGAAATTGGTTTAAATTTCAAATACAGTATAGGTCTTAAACACTTTTTAATATAAATTTGGGGATAGGTATCATTAAAAAAACTACTTTTTTTGTTTGTATTTTTTATATATCTCCCCGTGTTTTTACTCAAATTTCGATTGAGAGAGCTCATTGGATGCGGAATTAAATTCCGCATCCAACGAGTACCCACTCGGCATACTTTTGATAGACCCGACTACCCAAAAAACAAGAAATATCTGAAAAAACATGATGATGATGAGAAATACCTGAAAAAACGTGATGATGACATCATCATCACGCCTTTTTCAGGTATTTCTTGTTTTTGGGGTAGCGGGGTCTATCAAAAGTATTCCAAGTGGGTACTCGTTGGATGTGGAATTTAATTCCGCATCCAACGAGCTCTCCCGATCGAAATTTGAGTAAAAACATCGAGAGATATGTTGAAAATACAAACAAAAAAATATTTTTTTTCTTTTCTTCCTCTAAAATTAATAAATATTATTTTATTATTTTAAGTATTATTTTATGAATTTTTTTAGGAGGCCCATTTTGAGTTGAAATATCCTCTAATGTGAATATAATATCCTTAATTTTTAACCTAACACTTATGGGCATAAGTCCCATTGCATATGATGTTGCTTTGATGGTTTATTTTATATATTGGGCATAAGACCCCAGTGCACATGTGAATGATGATTTGTTCGATACATTGGGGATAATCCAAATGCATATGTTTTATGTATATGATTTCATGTGTTGGGAGTGGAACCCGAGGCACATATTTGATGCGATGTTTGTGTTGAGTGCAAGCTCAGAGGTAGATGCGTATTTGATATTTTGTGTTGAGCGAGAAGCTCTTGAGCATATGGGTATTTGATGTTTTTGTTGAGCAAGAAGCTTTGGAGAACATGAGAATTTATATTTGTGTTGAGCGAGAAGCTTTGGAACACATGAGTTATGAAACATTTGTGTTGAGCATGAAGCTCTGAAGCACGTGAAAATATAAGAATTGGAAGTGTTGGGCATAAGCCCTAGATCCTTCTAAGTTGATGTTGAGCATAATCTCTAGAACATCGAATCCTTGGCCATTGTATCCCTAGGTGTATCCTATAAATACATCATCGCATTAGTGTTGAGCAAGGAGCTCTCGAATTACACTAAATTTGTAACTCCTTATTTCTTAGCGCTGAGTATGGGCTCTAGATAAACACTAGAGTTACTGAAAAAAAAAATTAATATGTTGAGTGAAAATGAATTTGATAAAATATTGGTCGCATCCTACTTATTTTTAAGTGCTTAAATGAAATTTCAAATTTTTGTATCTCATCAAGTATTGAAGAACTACCATGTTAAACAAGGTAATCCAACATGTAAGGAGGTTTAGAGTTGCCTAACCTAGTTGACCTAACCCTCTAACGAACTTAATAAAGAAGTGAATATAAGCTAAAAAAAAAGTGTCACCTTATTAGGGATCATGCTATATGATACCTAAAGTAAAAATGTTAACAATAGTATATATAAATATAACGTTTATACATAATGTGTTTAAAAGAGTAAGCATAAGTAAAAATACTAATAACTAAGAATAATAATGAAAAGATCTATATATTATTATTACTAATATTAATTAAATAATAAATACCTAAAAGAGTCGTAACTTGTCAAAAGTTCCTAAGTTAAACTTAAATCAATATTAAATTTACCTAAATTAAGTAAAAAGGGTTATTTCAAGAAAACAAATGATTTTTGATTTAACTGCCCCTTTTCCTAAAAAGTCTGTCTATAAATACCCAATTCAAAGAGAGGCTTGGGGATTTTTTTATTATTCCATCATTCTACCTCATTATTCTCAAGAAAGTTCTTGGAGAGCATTTTTCCCAAGAGAAAAGAAAACTGATACAGAACCGATTATCCAAGATAAGGAATCATTACCTTAGGATTTCTAAGATACTTTCATGTTGGAACCAGCTCGGAGGGATCTGGATTGAAACCAGGAACGATTTCAGGTCATGGTTGAGTGGAATGTGGTAGTTCCCAATTTATTCGATTAAATTGAACAGAGGTCAGAATTTCCTATGTCCTTGTTAATGTTGTGTGTCTTAGTGTGCAGAGTTTCCAACCATTAAAAGAGCTTCAAATTGCAGGTATGAGGTTTCTTTATCTCCTTATATTTTATACAGTTTTACTTATTAAATGAAGGGATTATATTATGGAAGGATAAATAGTATATGTTGTTGCAGCTAGGTTACTTTGTTTACATAAACTTAAAAGCAGCTAGGCTTATTTTAGTTTGCATGTTCATAGAAACCCTAGATATAAAGTTTTTGTTACAGAAGTATTTTTCTTACTTAAACATGATGGCCTAGTTAGAATAATATAGATTAGATTTCTTACTATTTAGACTGTCATATATGCTTTTATCAACTTTCAAAATTATAGGAAAATATATGGTCTCTATTAGTGTTGTATCTCTCTTTTATCATTTATATTTTAAAATTCAGTCTGATCTAATGGTGTATTCTTTCTACGAGAATCTAGATTATTTAGGTCAGCTAGATTTCTGATTATTGTCAAAACTTATATACAAAAGTAAAACATAGTTTATAAAGAAATAAAACTATCAACCAAATGACTAATTAAAATCCATAGAAACGAATTTATCATTATTAAAATCCAACTCTACATCTTTCACTCCTGGAAAATTACATATTTCTAGCGTGCTTATTATTTCAACCATCGAAACCATTATATATAATTGTAGCATAAACATTGTGCTTAAAGCAGAATTTAAATACCATTTCCATATTGAAACTTAAACAATTATATCATAAGTACAACGAACAAAATCAACATAGTTAAACCCTAAACTTACAATAAACATAAGGAAGATAATTATTAAACAAACCTCATACAATATTTTCGTTATAAAATTCTCTCATAACATGCCATCCATCGAGACCTGTTAAGGTCCAGTCGTAGGCCTAACTATATTTAAAGATATCTCTACTATTTTCTAACCAAAACTAAGAATCAATTTTGTACATAATACAAACCAAACTATTAAACAACTTATCCATTTAAAGGAACCAGGATCGAATCCTATTGGCATCACTGCCAAAAAAAAACCACAATCGATGTATTAAAACACTAGTCCACGCGTTAGAGAGTCCAGGATTGAATCCTATATAATAAAATTTTATTTACAAAATGAAAACCAAATCAAACACATAACCGAGAATCGAATCCTATAGGGATCCATTTTAAAACACCAAAGTTGTAAAACCATCAAGGTTTCGCATTACAGGATTCCCAAAAAAGATTCCACATAAACCAAGATCTTACACCAATTATAAATGACACTAAAAAAACCAAACACATAGAGTAACATCCAACAATTATTCATCAGTTGTGTATTCCATGAGGGTTGAATCGCATCTACCAAGATCAATTGTAAACCCCAACCTTAAGCCATAAATTAATTCACTACCCTATCACATCTCTAAATAAAAATAAAACAATAAAATGTGCATGCTTTGTTTTCCATACCAGGGCCTAGCCAAGATCATGGCCAAGAGGTGAAACCTCTCCATAATAAACATTAAAGACAAAAACCCAAACAATTTTAAATGCCGAAAAGAATTTATTAAACCCTACTATCAATGCTGTTACAGTCATGACTTTTAACAAAATTATGCTGCAGTATGCCAAACTAATGGTCATCACAATAACAAATTGTGGCCACGATACATAAACTATACATTCCATAATTTACAAGTAAAAGGAACTTAGTCACGATTCAACATAGTGCCATTGCAAGCAAGCACTGTCATGATATATATTATCACATAATTTAAAACCAAAATGCAGAGCTCTCCATCAATATATCAAACCATACGATTAATATACAAAACCAAAATCTATTATAGAGCTAAGTCTTCATCTAGAAATACATGGCTCAAAGTCTCCACACTTAAACCGGCATCGAAATAGTATTTACAAACTCATCCCTAGATGCCAATTATCTCAAAGGACCCAAACATTTGAATTCATAACCAAAACATTCACAACGTTAACCCTTTCAACACAAAGCTCAACACTTTGTTACTCATTCTGCGCAAAGGTAGAAAGGCCTATGCTTTTGTAGGGATTACATGTGGAAGGGTAGTGCAGACAGTCCAGATAGCCACCAACGAGCCACAAATTGAAGCCACTCGTCTCACTTGCAAATCGAAACGAAGAACCATTAGAAGTATGCTAATCTTCAAACTGAAGCAAACAAATTGTCACATGCCCCAATTTTGCAAAAATAATATTATCATATTTGATTTTATTTCAAGACAATATGTTAAATTTTATGCTAAGTTGTAATTGATGACCATTAGAGGAAATTTGAGGTCTAAAATGTGTCTCCTAAGGAAAATAATAAAATAATAATTAAAATAATTAAAATAATAGTTAAAATAATAAAATAATAGTTATTAATTTTGGACGAATAATGAAAAAACTATTTTTTGTGTTCGTATTTTTGACATATCTCCCTGTTGTTTTACTTAAATTATGAGCAGGAGAGCTTGTTGGATGCGTAATTTAATTCCACATCCAACGAGTACCCACACTGCATACTTTTGACGGACTCTGCTACCCCAAAAACATGAAATACCTGAAAAAACATGATGATGACATCATCATCACATTTTTTCAATTATTTCTTGTTTTTGGGGTAGATTGGTCCATCAAAAGTATGCAGTATGGGTACTCGTTGGATGCGGAATTAAATTCCGCATTTAATGATCTCTCCCGCTTGAAATTTGAGTAAAAACACAGGGAGATATGTTGAAGATACGAACAAAAAAAGTAGTTTTCTTTTATGACAAATATGTCAATTCAGCCATTATGGTTGACTCATTTTATTGAAATTCTATTGGTTCTTGAATTCCAACTCACAAAATTTATTGTTGGCACATTTTCTTATAAGGCCCATTTTAGACCCCAAATTTCCTCTAATGTCAGCAGAGTCAAAGATGTTGAATGTAATTCTGAATATTTTAATTATAAATAAATAAAAGTGGAGACAACGGCTTGGGAGAGCTGTTAAAAGAGTGTTTACTGGTCAAATTGGTGGAGGAGACTAGGTCGAGAGAAAATAGACAAATCGCGGCATCCTCAAACACATCCAATGTTGCAGGTGGCAACCTCCCTACATTCGGGGTCACAATTCCCCAAGAAAGTGGGATGAGAGCAGGTGGCTCAATTAATGACAACTAACGCAAAAAGACCTAGGCAATCTTAATAAAAATTCCCATTGAAGAGAGCTGAGGCTGCTCATTTTTTCCAGGAAGAGAATCATTCAGACGAATGTACTTCAAAGGATTTCATTGGGAAGGGAATTTGTGGAAGGTGTTTGAGGGGTAAACAGTAGAAAGTGATCTAGTGCATCTTTTCAGCTGAAGGACCTTACTGCTGAGTGCAGAGTGATCACTAAGTCCTTGGATTAGTATTTTAGTTGCTGCTCTACCAGTTCTCAGCCAAGGAGACCAGAAAACAGGTTCGGGGGTCCTGATAAGATGTTGTTTGAGCGCTCTCCAAAAGTTGGCCGGGATGAACGGCCTCCCAACGTTGTTGTTGTCCAACTTAAAACAGGTTCTATAGTTTTTATTTTTTATTTTTCTATGTTTAAAGTTTATATGTGAAATAGAATGGTTAAGGAATGATTAAATGTTTAGTAGTGAACTGATAGAGATTATAATCCTTTAATTATTTAAAATGCCGAATCTATAATTGATGAAAAATAATCCTACCTGTGTTTTTCCATGTCTGGAATGACCTAGACCATACTCTAGCACATGTAGTATAGTTTAAAATAGATGAAGGATAAGAAAAAAATATGAAATGAATAGAGTTATTATGTATTTCAGAATGTTGGAATCATTTCTTTCTGCAGATAGTTGCTTTCAGGAAAGAATATTAATCTGCCTAGTTAGGTTTATTGTTTAAACTAGACTGTTGTAATAAGAATGCTAGAAAAAAAATAGCCATAATATTTTACTGATAGCATTGTATTATATTCATGAGTTGTTCAAGTAGATAAGTTCTTACTTTTACACATTACTTCCTTTTGTAAATTATACTATTAACCTGTAACAGAGGAAATAGAAACAACTCAAATATAATGCTTATCTTATTATGTTAAGCAAAGATTTAAGTATGGCTCATTTAGTTTATTTCTTTTACTAAAATTAATAACTAACTTAACCTGCAACTATTTGAACCCTAGGTAGGGTTTAGTAACATAACTAAATTCTAAAGACAAATTAATTCAAAGATAAAGAATATCTTAACAAAGAACTTATTTAGCTCTAACAGTATTTTTTTTATATAATCAAAACAACTAAGATACGACAATAACTTATGTTTAATTAATAAGTATTTTAACAAGGAATTATCATTTATTTCTTTTCTTAGTAAGCTAACAGAAATAATACTACTGAATGAACTAAACTAATACAGACTAGTCACAGTCTTTATTAATAAAGTGTATGTACAAATACAAGCTTAAGTAATTATAGTATATACAGATAATAGTATTAACATAAACATTATCGTTTACAATTTAAAAATTCTTTAAACAAACTGAAGGAATCTTTAAAGAAAGAAACGTAGATTATTTCCATAAAACCCTAACTTGGAAATCCTTGAGCACTGGAATAGTTTTAAATTCTATTAACAGTAATCTAATATATTTATTAACAATACATAAATTATCTTCTTACAAGTTAAATAGGGTAAAAACCCTAGTTCGTAATTCTGAGCAGAAATTACTGAGTGTTCTTTAATATACAAAACCATTATAGTAGTAACCTAGGATAAGAAAGGAACTTATTCTTTTTATATAAGCATTTAAAGAAAAATTTAATTCATTCACATAGAGATAAAATAAAAATTAATGTAAGCTAAAGATAGATTGTCTTAAAAAGATATTTACATTATATCAACAAGCCTGAAGGCTAAACATAAATCAAAACTTAACAGAGTACGAAAACCTCAACTAAGAGCCGAATACCCATATCTTGATATGGAGTATAAACAAGTATTAACAAAATATTACAAAACTATAAGTTCAACCCTAATATGAGAGGAGAGCTTTACAAGTTACAGCTTTAAGCCAAAGTCACCTTGCGAAAAGAAAGGGTTATAAACCAAAACAAAAACTATAAAAACGAAGAACAACAACCCAATACTGGGTGCAACATGGCCAAGACTTCTTCCAACTGCAAAAGTCTGTACAAGCAGGGAGAACCATGTTTGAAACTGGAGCTTACCATAGACTATTCGTTGAGCCATTTGAGCAGTGTGACTGTCAACTATGGAGACGAGTTAACCTGCAATATAAGAACCAGAATTGATTAAAAATAAAGAACCCATATGTAGAATGGAAACCGTAATTATTTGCTAGTTTTTAATTATTTCTACTTACCTCAACAGGAAGTAAAACGATGGAACCTCAAAGGAATAACAACACCACAACCAGTGCTAAGAAGAGCCAAACCCTCATTCTCGTCGAGGATAGAGACGATGGGTCTCTGGTTCATTTCACACTAACAACAAGAGTGAAGGTAAGCCTAGGAAATGGCTACGAAGGAGTCAACAAGCATGGAGTCGGACTGTCACCAACACGCAAGGAGGAAAACTCAACTCCAAAACCCTACGATGAAGGAGCTTAACAATCCTACATGCTAAGCTCAAACTTTCACCGGTGACAGACCATAGCAGAAGAGAAGCAACAGAAGCTATAGGAGGTTGTAAAGCCTTTTGCAAAGAGAGTAGTGAAACCTGACCGAAATAAAGAACTCACAGAGGAGGCAGGCCACAGAACCCAGTTCAAGGGAGTAAGACACAACAAAATGCAAGTGTTGGAGCCATTGTAACTAAATTCCACTCATGGCCGCCATGGGAGCTTGTAGAGCAGCCCAAAAGGCTAACACAAATGTCAAAACTCGAATAATCCAAGGGTTAGGGTTGACAATTATATATACAAATAGTGCATGGCCAAGGAATTTCGACGTGGCCGCAATAATTTAATCATGTAGTGGGTCGACTTTCCATAGTCACCTACGATCCATAATAACCAATTATTCTCCCAAATGATTTCTTCAAACAACATTTAAACATTATAGTTTGCATGGGTTTCAAATCATACGATAATAGTTCTAATTTTTGGTGTATAGCTCATTATTGGCATGGGTATGAAACGTTATGATAATGTTGACATAACACATATTATAACCTTATATTCTTGTAACCCAAAAGAAACCTTGCATAATTTATTGGTAAACAATGATATGAGATTTTGCTAGTAAATCTCGTGGGAATTGTATTCTCTATTGTAAGTTTGTACTAATAATACAATTCTCTATTGTAAGTTTGTACTAATAATTAACTTGTGAAGATGTTAAAAGATTATATAAACATTTATCGTTAGTAATATGCATAATACCTATATAAGTATTAACCCCTTTTTAAATGGTTACAACTCCTCAAAGCTTATATAGTAATATCATTATTGTGTGATGGGTGGTATAATGACTAAGTTGTTACAAATATTAATTCAAAGACTAATATGAAATCGTCAACATATAAATATTCTAATTAATGGTGTAAAGAAATAACTATCTAATAGTTACAGTTTCTCTTACTTGGTGGCATGAAATTTCTACATAACATTCAAGTTGAGAACTTTTAGTATCATTTTGGGTAGATTCATCAATATTTTTGCAAGTGCAACTTTATTTAAACCTTATATGTTGATAAACAAATAGTTTATGCACATTTGTAAGTCTTAGAAACTAGCAAAGTAATTTTTATCAAACTATGTAAGGGCAAGTGAAATGTAAGAACATTTCCTATGAACTCTTTTATTTAGTTCAGATCAAAGAGATCTTATCTTAGAATTTTAGGTTGTTTCTCTTTACTTGGAAAAATGGTTTTATGTTTTTACCAAAATACTCAGATTAACATAAGATAAAAAGATTGACTCTATAAGAAAAACACCAACCTTGAAAGTTGTTCATAGATATAACTTAATATAAGAAATGTATTATAGAATTGCTAGGACATGCATAACAAAATTAAGTTTATCAAGCAGATACAATAAATGTTTAGAACCAAAGGAATTAGTACTGTCACTATGTACTCTATAGGAAGAAATAAAATCAACTGATCTTCATTTACTTTAGCAACTGAAGAAAACAAACTGTTTTACCTTACGGAAGTGGTTAGGATTACAACAACTTATCTACTAAGCTTTTTATTTTGCAAATAGAAATATTGTTGGATGCTTTATGAAATTTAAGATGTTACTTGATCATTCATACCTGTAAACCTGTAAGAACAAGTAATCCACCTGCGTTAGCATAAATGCTAAGTAAGCCCTGGAATTCAAAGTTAGATTCCACCTACTGTCATAAATAAAACTCATCAGTAAACCGAATGTAGAAATAATGTGTAAGATAAACTTAATATTGTGCTAATAAGAAAACTACTGAGTTAACATAGTTGATTTTATGCAAACTAATCTATTAAATGTTTCTTTTATGACTAACCGTTAGCTGTTAGTAAACTGCAGTCTCAGCATTTTATATTATTTCAAAATTTTAATTTTTTGTGAAAATTCAGGATTTTGACACAAACAATACAACATTGTAAAACCAAACTGAGAGCATACCTATTCAGCGTGGGACGAGTCTATTCCCCACATTGTGTAAACCCCAGAGAGCCATAACCATGCAGACAACCAAAAGCAAAGCCAAATGAATCCCAACAATGACATGACCAGTTCTTAGTGCTTATTTTCCCCATTCCCCAAGAATCCATAAATGCACCACCCTGGTTCCCACCAACGACGTGATTTTTACCCACCTCTCTATAGTTCAAACCACAACATGTACGGAATTGCACTAAACCCCCATCAAAACCCTCTTTGGTATAGTTAAGACATAGTTTCATGGCATATGAAATATGCCATGAAAGGTTTTCACATAAACAATTATATTTCCAAAGTCCTATCATAATGTTTTCCAAGATTATGATTTAATCCTTTAACCCTAGGATTTACACATTTTCTATTACATGCTATAAAATAAATATCAAAGGGATAAAAATTATCATAACCTCAAACCATAGCAATAATGTCAACCATGAAGATTCAGGTCATACAACCCCAACTCTGCATTAACATAGGATGTATGAACAGTTAGGTCAGGACTTTAGTCCTTTTTATCCTTGATATGCATAGGATAGTGTAGCTTAGTTAGCATGCAGTAGGATGTCACATTTATTTTCCGTATATAGTTTACATCAACGAAGTTACCTGCACAAAAATGGGAAGTTTGCATTAGTTCGCACTGAACTAAGTAAACCCCGTAAAAGAAGGACGAACCATTTACCTCTCGAAGTGGTCCCTTAAGGGATACAAATCCTTCCAGTCCAACCCCCTTGATAGCTAGCATCCATGGGTTCCATGACCATGGATTATTTTATTAACATATTTTTTTATCTGTTACATTATGTTTCATACATAAAGGATGAGAAAGTAAAATTACAACAATTTTTAGGATGTCTTGCTCCTAAATTTCCAGAAAGGATTGAATTTGACATTCCTAAGACATTGGACACCACCCTACACAAATCTAGGCTCTTCTATGAGCATGGAGAATTGAGGAAAGAAAAAATCAACATAAGTAGAGATAGGTCTAGGACCTTCTCGGACAACTGCAAACTAGGTTTCAACCCACCGCCTTACAGAAAACATAACAATATTTTTCCAGCCAATAAGAACTTCAACAAGACGTGTACAAAACCATATGTACCAACACCAAATGCTAACATACCAGTAGAAAATGGGGGAGCCAATGTTTCCCCGCTACAAATCAAATGTTATAAATTCCAAGGGCCCCATTATGCCTGAGACTGTAAGAATGGGACCAATGGAGTCTTGCACAATTTAAAGGAAGAACCAATGGTAGAAGACATAGCTAGAACACCGAGGATTTATGCAACCTTTGATGGCCGATAGGAAGACCATCATGCTACCATGGTTGAGATAGAAGATAAGTTTTCAAACACTTCTATTTTATTTTTGATTGACCTTGGTGCTTGCCAAAGTTATGTATCACCTCAAATTGTGGAAACATGTAAACTAGGCAAACTTAAACATGAGAAAACTTGGCTGGTGCAATTAGCAATGGGTACGAAATGAAAGGTTTCTGAAATAGTTAGAGATTGTGAGGTAAACCTAAATGGTTTCCTTGCTAGGATAAATATGAACATTCTACCCTTAGGATCGGATGATATACTTATCAGCATGGACTGGTTCGAATAGCACCATGTCATGCTCGATTGTTTATAAAAGTCAATCTTGTGTATAGATAGCCAAGGGAGTCAAGTAAATGTTCAAGGCGTACCTAAGAAGGTTTCCAAAATATAAATTTATTCCTTACAAGAAAAGAAGTGCATTAGGAAAGGTTGCAAACTATTTGAAGTGAACATCTAGGACATAGAAGCTGAAAGAGAACAGCACATCGAGGACTTCCAGTTCTCATAGACTTTGCATATGTATTTCCTGAGGAGATACCGGGATTAACACTGAAACGAGAATTATATTTTTCCATAGAACTTACCCTGGGATTAGTTCCAGCTTCAAAATCCCCTTACTGCATGAGCACACTAGAGTTGGTGGAACTCAAGATAAAGTTGCAGGAGTTTATTGAAAAGGGATATATCTGACCTAGTGTGTCTCCTTGGGGATCACCAACACTTTTTGTAAAGAACAAGGATGATACGATGCGGATTTGCATCGACTACCGCCAACTTAACAAGATGACCATCAAGAATTGACACCCACTTTCTAGGATCAATGAATTGTTTGACTAAGCAGGAGGAGCGAAGATCTTTTTGAAGATAAACCTGTGGTCCAGATACCATTAGGTACAAATCCATGATGAGGATATTCATAAAACCTCCTTTCATACGAGGTACGAACACTACAATTTTGTAGTAATTCCATTCGGGGTGACCAATGTGTTAGTTTTCTAACATTAAGCTAGCATTATTAGAATCTTTAACTGAGAGAATAACAAGTACAACAATCAAACACAAGAGACAATGAACATAGTGTTTTTCCTCGGGGAAACCATAAAGGAGAAAACCCTGCAACTTCTTCAGAGATAGAATCAGCACCAAAATAGTAAAAGTCCCAAAATGGTAAGTGATATCCCTACAACAGTAATCTTCTTCTTGTCTAGCCCCAATGTCTTCGCCTTCCTCAACTATGCACTACACTTGAGTGTGGATGACTTGTGTGATAAATAGAGACTCCAGTTCTCTATTTATACTAATCCTGACACGACTAAAAACCTACCAGGACTGACCTCTACTAGGAGATTCTAATAACCCTAGTGCCCTGGAACTGTGGGGACTTTAACCCTTAGACAATTGGAGGGTTACCCACTATGACGTGACATGACTTGTTTACATTATTGATTCTCTTGATCGAAACATCGGGGCATGACAACATGACTCAATTAAATTATAGATACATCCTGGAATAAACATTGGGTTACAATACATAAGATACATAGATGAATACATTCCGAAGTTACAAATACATCAACACTCCCTCTTAACTAGGAAGGGATTCTTTCGACACAATTTCAGCGGTGGTATTCTTCTCTGTATCAACTGGATAATCTCATCATCTACATCTCAAGTCTTTTGAGTCTTCAAGTCATCTTATGATTCTTTAAATCTGGATCATCTCTTGATTTGGATCATCATGGGACATCATCACTAGATCTGGATCATCTCTCGATTTGGATCATCATCGTTCATCATCACTGGATCTAGATCATCAATGGATCTAAATCATCATCACTGGATCTCGATCATCACTCGATCTAGATCATCACTGGCTATCACCACTGGATCTTAATCATCACTCGATCTAGATCATCACTAGCTATCATCACTGGAATTCGATCATCACTCGATCTGGATCATCACTGGTGCTATCTCATGATTCTTCTCATCATAGGAAGTTCTACAGAGCCAGCCCTTTTTCATGCTGGTTGTAGGCCTATCCATCATGTAGGTCTTCGCCCAGCACTTACATCTGACCTACTCATCAGAAAGGCACACCCAACACTCACATCTGATCATATAGGAACCAATCCTATAATCACATCAGAAAGGCCCAGCACTCATATTCACCAGAATGATAGGACATCACATCACTAACATCTGTGAAAAGGCTTCAGCACTTACATCTGACCTACTTGTCAGAAAGGCACAGTACTCACATCCATCCAAGCTGGAAAACATCCTACTCATAATGATGGAAGAGTTCTGTACTTCCATCCAGGAGGGAACACATCCTACTCACAATGATGGAATATTTTCCCACTTTCATCCAGGTTGGAACACATCCTTCTCACAATGATGAAAGATTTCTGCACTTACCTTCATCCAGGCGGGAACACATCCTACTCACAATGATGAAAGGGCCTGCACTTACATCTATCCAGGAAGGAACACATCGTGATCACAGTGATGGAAGGGCTTGCACTCACATCTGATCTTGTAGGAAGCAATCCTATAGTCATATCAGAATAACCCCCAGTCCTCCTCGACTGAGCTACTTGGTAACTGACCAGGTGCCTCCATTCTCCTAGAGAATGGAAGTTTCCCTCACATCTGACCTGCTTGTCAGAATGGACAACACTCACATATGACATGGAAGGAACTTAATCCTTTAGCCATGACAGAATGGTTCATCCCTTACATCTGATCAAGTGGGAACACATCCATCTATCACATCAGAATGGCTACTCAGTCCTAGACTGAGTGTTCCTGGTACCTCACCAGGCAGCTCCATTCAAAGAATGGCAATTGCCCTTACATCTGTCCTACTCGGAAGAATGGCCAGCACTCATATCTGACATGGAAGGAAGCAATCCTCTCACCATGATAGAATGGCTCATCCCTTACATCTGACCTACTCATCAGAATGGCTACTGATCTCAGCACTCATATCTGACATGGAAGGAACCAATCCTCTCACCATGATAGAATGTCTCAGCCCTTACATCTGACCATGGAAGGAACCAATCCTCTCACCATGTCAGAATGGCTATGGGACTCATCACTTTCCCTTGGAGGAAATCTTGATCTGGAGAGCACCAAGCTTCTCCTTGAAGTACTCAAACTTCAGCCTAGCTAATGGCTTTGTCAATACATCGACTATCTGTTCCTCCGTCGCAACATACTGGAGCTTCACTGCTCCCCTCTGCACCATATCCCTGATATAGTGGTACTTGATCTCAATATTCTTTGACTTGTCATGGAACACTAGATTCTCTGACAACTTCATAGTCCTCTAGTTGTCACAATGTATACAACTAGCATCCAACTGGAGATCAAATATATCAAATAGTAGCTTCTGTAGCCATACCACCTCACAACTAGCTAAACAAGCTGCGACATAATCTGCTTCAGCTGTACTTAGTGCCACACAGGATTTCTTCCTACTAAACCAAGAGATCACACCCGATCCCATACTGAAGCAACATCCTGAAGTGCTCTTCCTATCAATGGCACTGCCTGCCCAATCTAAATCAACATAACCCTCTAGGTTAATCTTTTGATTTGCCTCATACTTGAGCCCATAATCAACTGTACCCCTCAGGTACCTCAGAATATGATTTGTAGAAATCAAGTGAACACTTCTCAGATCTGTCAAGAATTGGCTCAAGGTGTTCACAGCAAAGCAAATGTCTAGTCTCATGTTCATCAGGTACATCAATGACCCAATCATCTGATGATACATCGTAGCATCAACTGTCTCTTATGAAGAATCACTCAATAGCTTCAGGTTCAATGCCATAGGTGTGGCCATAGCCTTGCAGTCCATCATCCCAAACCTCTTCAGGATCTCTACTGCATACTTTCCTTGTCCAAGGAAGATTCTATCTATACTTTACCACACCTCCATACCTAGAAAGTAATGCATCATCCCCAAGTCCTTCATTTTGAACTCAGCAACAAACTTTCTCTTCGTATCAACAATCAACCCATCTGTACCTATCACAAATAGATCATCTACATATAGTAGAGGTATCACTGGGTTGCCATCCTCAACCTTGTAGTAAAGGTTGGAATCTTCTTTACTCTTGGTAAAGCCCAAACTGGATAGAAAGCTGTCAATTCTGCCGTACCAGGTCATGGGTGCCTGTTTCAAACCGCACAGGGCTTTCTTCAATCTACACACATGAGACTCCCTGTCATGTGTCTCAAAACTGAGTGGTTGTTCTACATACACTTCCTCTTCCACTACACCATTCAAGAAAGCAGTCTTGAAATTCATCTGGTGTATCTTCCATTTCATCACTGCAGCCAGAGCAAGTACTGATCTGATGGAAGTGTATCTGGCTACAGGTGCAAAGGTTTCTTCATAGTCTATTCCTTCTTTCTGAGAGAAACCCCGAGCTACAAATCTTTCCTTATACTTTTCAATGCTACCATCTGCAGCATGCTTGATTTTGTAGATCCATTCGGAAGTTACAACTGACTTCCCATTTGGTCTTGGGACAACATCCCAAACATCATTCTTCATGATCGATTGATATTATTCTATCATAGCATCCTTCCATTCTTTTCGTTCTGCCACTTCTTCTTAACTGGAAGGTTCTTTATCAATGAAATCACATAGTAAGGCTACATACCCGAAGCAGGATCTAGTCCTCTTTCTTTCTTTGTGATTCTCTTCTGGAGCCCCATATCTTTTTGCACCTTGGATAAGTTCACGTACCCAAGAAGGTTTCCTCTTATGAGGATTCTTCTCCAGAGGTGGATCTACAAGTCTTTGTGGTTCTTCAAATTCTCGATATTCTTCTTGAGCTTCTTCATTCATGATTGTATCATGAATTCTGGGTGCTTTTGCTTCTACTTCTTCAGGTTCTTTAGTAGGTCTCTTTCTGGATTTGTTGTAAGCTGTGTCTTCATCAAATGTCACATCCCTGCTGATGTCAATCTTCTTGTATCCTGGGAAATATATTCTGTAAGCCTTTGAGCTTTCAAAGTATCCCACAAATATGCCCTTATTTCCTGAAGGATCTAATTTTGTTCTCTTCTCTTTTGGAATGTGTATGTATATAGGACAGCCGAATATTCTGAGATGGATGACTTCTGGTTTCTTGCCGGAGAAGACTTCTTCAGGATTCTTGCTCTCGAGTACTCTATGTGGAGTACGGTTCTGTACATACACCGTTATTCTGGCAGCTTCCACCCAAAGATGCATAGGAAGATCTTGATCATGAAGCATGGATTTTTGCAGCTTCCATGATGGTTCTGTTCTTCTGTTCCACAATCTCATTCTGTTGTGGATTATAAGGAGTGAACAACTCCCTCTTAATCCCAAATTCTTTGCATAGCTCTTTGAATTCATTCGAAGTAAATTCTCTGCCATTATCTGATCTAAAGGTCTTGATATTCTTTTTAGTATGGTTTTCGATCAAGGCTTTGAATTCCTTGAACTTACTGAATACTTTGTCTTTGTTATTCATGAAGTAAACCCATATCTTCCTAGAAAAATCATCAATAAAAGAAACATAGTATGCATACCCTCTTAGTGAGTTTGATTACATCGGACCGCATACATCGGAGTGGATGATTTCTAGTATGCCTTTGGATTTGCTTTCGCTGCTGGGAAATGTCTTCTTTGTATTCTTTCCCTTCGCACATCCTTTGCAAATCCCATCATGTTTTCTTTGGAATTCTGGAAGACCTTCAACAGCTTTGCTTGCAATAGGTAGTTCTCTGTAATGCACATGTTCAAGCCTTCTATGCCAATGCTCATTTGGCTCTATTGTTTCATGGACCAAGGCTTGTTCTGGATGGCCCTTCAATTTGTACAATCCTCCTTCTTGTTCTCCAATCACCACTACATCATTGATAGTCTTACCTCTTGGCCACATGATGACTTGACCATCTATGAATGCAACCCTCATTCCTTTTGCATCCACTGCTAATATGGAGAGAAGGTTCTTCTTGAGTCCTAGAACAAATAATACTTCTTTCATTATTAGAGACTTACCAAGTCTAGTTTATATGAAGATTCCCCACTACCTTTTATTGGATATTGGTAGTCATCTCCTAGCTTCAACTTGTGAGGTGATTCATGTTCTGATAGTCTTACAAAGGATTCCTTGAATCCAGTCATATGTTTGGAAGCCCCACTGTCTATAAGCCAATCATCACTACCATGATTAATGTTACCTGTGAGAGCGAAGATCAGGACATATTCATCCTCGCTTGAAGAATCTCATTTTCATATTTGGATCTCTTCTTGGATGGTTCATCATCCTCTGCAGCATGAGCATGATGTATTCTTTTGTTCCCCTTCTTCTTATGAGAGTGGTTCTTGTTCTTAGGATAGTCTTTTGAAAAGTGTCCTATCTCATCACATGTATAACATCTTAATCTAGATGGGTCCTTTCTATTGTTATCTCTATGATGACAATTCTTACCTTTTAAGTGATGAGTTTTTCTTCTGTCTCTCTTGGAGCGAACTGTGAGAGCTTGATCTTCACTTCCCATCTTCTCTTCTTGAGCTGCTATCCAAGCTTCTTCTTGAGAGCACTCTTCCCATAGTCTACTAAACTTGACTAGCTTCTTTGTAGCACATATTCCTTAGATGAAAGAATCCCATGACCTAGGAAGGCCATTCAAAGTAGTCATCACAATCTCTGTATTCTCCACTTCTTCATCTACAGCTTCTAATTGTTCCTTCATCTGAGAAACCCTTGTGAAGTAATACTGGATGGTCTCTGCATTTTGAATCTTCACATTCTTCAGTTGATTCCTCAGAGTCATCTTCCAGTTTATGTTCTTCCCTTCAAACAATTTGGTTAGGGCATCAAACATAGCTTTAGGTGTCTTGAGAGAGGACACATGTGGGATAAGGTGATCCTTGATAGAATCAGCAATGATCATCTTTTCCATAACAATCTTCTTCTTATGTAAGGCATTTGCCTCATCTCCCTCTGGAACTGGAACCTCCTCATGAATGTAGGAGTCTAATTCATTCTCTTCCAGGACCAGGGAGATCCTATACTTCCAGGCTCAGAAGTTATCAGCTCCCTCAAGCTTTTCATCAAGATTGGTATGATGAGACATCTTATCTGAGAACCTCAAATGGAAATACAAAATATTTTAGATCTTACCAGGTCCAAGATGTCGGATCTGAAACTTGAGCTGAAATCCTGCAGGGTTGTTTCAGGAGCAAACTAGGGTTTTTATTTTCCGGAGTTTTGTCCACCCAAATGTCTTGAAATTTGTCCCTAACTTCGATTTTGGGGAGGAAATTAATCCAGTCCTGGGATCACTTAAAAATTCCTCTTCTGTGGAAAGCCCTAATTTTCGGCAGCAGTGTTGCGTCCAAAAACTGAAAAACCTCAGAATTGGATTCTGCTTCGACAAAAATATGCGCCCTAAGGAGGAGAGTTATTCCACCTTAATTTTGCTGAAAATTTGTGGAGGAAGATCCACAAATGAGGAATCCCTAGTTCCTGCAGCTGCACAATGTCTTCTTCTCAGGTTAGCTCTAATACCATGTTAGTTTTTCAACATTAAGATATTTAACTGAGAGAATAACAAGTACAACAATCAAACACAAGAGCCAATGAAAAAAGTTTTTTTCCTTGGGGAAACCATAAAGGAGAAAACCTTGCAACTTCCTCAGAGATAGAATCAGCACCAAAATAGTAAAATCCCCAAAACAGTAAGTGATCTCCTGATAGCAGTAATCTTCTTCTTGTCTAGCCCCAGTGTCTTCTCCTTCCTCAACTATGCCCTACACTTGAGTGTGGATGACTTGTGTGATAAATAGAGACTCCAGTTCTCTATTTATACTAATACTGACATGACTAAAACCCTACCAGGTCTGACCTCTACTAGGAGAGTCTAATAACCCTAGTGCCCCAGAACTGCGGGGACTTTAACCCTTAGACAATCGAAGGGTTACCCACTATGACTTGACATGACTTGTTTACATTATTGATTCTCCTGATCAAAACATTAGGGCATGAAAACATGACTCAATTACATTATAGATGTGGAAATTGAACCCAGTGTTAGAACAATTACACTCACATCAATTGCCAATTACACATGCAAAATTACTCACAAAAGAGACTGAATATGGAGCTGAACACTAAACTGTATTGAATAAGTGTATAATAGCCAACCCTATGAAGTCATAGGCTGAAAAAATAAATAATTACATGAGGAATTTGAATGCATGAAGTTTCCATTCGAATCTAGTCAAAAGAAGGCTTACTAAATCTAAGCAAATCCCCCATAGGTGCATAAAGTAGTTTCCAAAACTGTCTAGGAGATCACGAATTGGAAAAATAAATTAGGAAAGATAATAGTGGATGGAAGTACAACTCATACATTATTTTCATAGGATAAAAGAGTGGAGGATGTGGAAGAGAAAAAACAAGTTAACTTCACCTAGTCAAACTTTCCCAATTGCCTTAAAACACTGAAAAAGCAGGCAATAAAGCAGAAAAAGCAGACATGCGCTAGGGAGGCCAGGAATAAAGCAGATTTGATTCCAGGAGGTTTCCTAAGTGCTCCATGACTCAAATTTAGCAATTTTGACGACTATGGATGTGTAGATGACAACTTGGATAAGGTGGAATATGGAAACAAAGAAAATAAGACAAAAATGGATTAATTAATGTCTAAGGTAGCTAACTATGGGTTGATTATTATAACACCCCCTCTTAAGCCTAATTGATGAGTAATATATCAGAAAATTATAGGGCCTAGCAACAAGGCTTAGTCACCCTTTACATACTGCATGTCCATTTAACCAAGGAAAGAGGCAAAATCCCAGTGGGAAAATCCTCCCTTAAACATGGACTATAAAACAAAATTTGAAAATCTTGTCATCACTCATGCTTCACAGCATGATCAGCAATCCCTAGCAGTGATTTGACATTGCTGAATTTATTCTCACAAAATGCTTTGGTGAAGATATCAACTACTTGTTCTGAATATGAACAGAAGAGTAGGTGAATGGTGCCATCATGCACAAGCTGTCTGATGTAGTGCATATGGATCTCAATGTGTTTGGTTCTCTGCTTTTGAGATGGATCATTGCAAATTCGAATGGTACTCTGATTATCACAGTAGATAGTAGTTGAGTATTCTGATTCAAAACCACACTCTCCAAGTAACCCTTACAACCATAAACATTGATTTGCTGCATTTACAACTCCTCTGTACTCTGCTTCTGTAGATGAGAGTGCAATGGCACTATGTTTCTTTCTTGACCAGCTGATTGGCCCTTATGCAAGCATGAACACATATCCTGATGTTGACTTTCGATCTGTGCTGTCACCTTCCCAATCACTGTCAGTAAACCCAATCAAATCAAGATCAGATTTAGCTTTATAGAAGATACCATGTGTCCTTGTTCTCTGAACAAAGTTAAGGATCCTTTTGGCTGCTTTCCAAGGGATCTCATGAGGCTGATCCATGTATCTAGAAACCACACTTACTGCATAATAAAGAGTAGTTTTAGTATGTGTAAGATACAACAAACATCCAATCAATTGCCTATACAGTGTATTGTTTACCATAGGTGAAGAATCAACTTCTTCAAGCTTTACTCCTGAAAGGAAATGAGTCTTGCTTAGCTTGCAATCCTTCATTTTGAATTTGTTCAAAAAATCCAAGGCATACTTGGACTGGTGCACCTTTATTCCAGCTTTGGTTTGAGCAATCTCAAGCCCCAACAATTGGCTCAATAGCCCCAAATCTGTCATGGAGAAGGCTTGGTTCATTGCACCCTTCAGGGAGGCAATTTCATTCTTTGAGCTTCCTATAATGAGAAGGTCATCAAAATATAACAAAATTATCATTAATTAACCATTAATAAACTTTTAATAGACATTTGGATATGATTTGCATCGAACAAA
This sequence comes from Pseudotsuga menziesii, assembly GCA_001517045.1. Lineage (NCBI taxonomy): Eukaryota > Viridiplantae > Streptophyta > Pinopsida > Pinales > Pinaceae > Pseudotsuga > Pseudotsuga menziesii. The sequence continues at coordinate 298,243 of LPNX010093642.1, read as the reverse complement.
ATTCAGTGATAGCAGAAAGCTATCAATCTTAGCATACCAAGCCCTGGGGGCTTGCATAAGCCCATACAATCACTTCGTTAGCCTGCACACAAGAGATGGGTTAGTAGAAAATACTTGAGGCTGCTGCATGTATATCTCTTCAGTGAGATCTCCATTCATTAAGGCACACTTTACATCCATGTGATGTACCTCCCATTGATTTGAAGCTGCAATGGCTAAGGCTAGCTTGATGGAGTCCATCTTTGCCACTGGTGCAAAGGTCTCATTATAGTATATGCCATGAAATTGTGAGTAGACCTTGGCTGCTAATCTGGCCTTGTACTTCATAGATGAACCATCAGTAGCAAATTTGGTCTTGTACACCCACTTACACTGAACTAGCTTCCTCCCTGGGGGAAGATCAACCAGCTCCCAAGTGTTGCTCTTCTGGAGTGAGCTGAACTCTTCCTTCATGGCTGCTTTCCATCTTGGATATCCTGCTGCATCTTCATATGTCTAAGGATCTGATTCCACCATCATATAGCATTTCTCAACAAACATAGGATCTTTCATACATAGAGCACTCTCAAATTGAGATCTAGTCCTCCTAGGGTCATTAGGATTTCCAGCTAGCTCTCCAGCTACATGAATGGTCTTGGATGCCCATTTTGGCCTTGTAGGGATGTTAGGATCTGTAATAAAATCATCACTATCATACATATCAGAATCAGCATGTTCAACTATCTATTCACTTACATTCAGAGGTTCTAGTGGTGAAGAGGCTTCTCGAACTTCCACTGTTGCTAGGGGTTCTTCTTGAAACTGAACACACCTTTCAATGAAGGCTTTGTTTGTGATAAAATTGATCAGCTTGTACCCTTTTGAATCTTCAGAGTACCCAAAAAATAGACACTCTTGGCTTTGGGGCAACAAAGCCTTTCTCTTTTCTGTTGGAATTCTAGCCCAAGCCCTTGAGCCAAAAATCCTGAAATGGGTCACATCTGGCTTGTGCCCACTCCATGATTCAAAAGGAGTCATACCATCAAGTTGTTTATGAGGCACCCTATTCTAGATATAGGCTGCACAGTTTATAGCTTCGGCCCAGTAATTTGGTGGCAAAGTCTTAGCCTCCATCATGCAGGTTGCCATCTCTTTCAGTGATCTGTTCTTCCTCTCTGCAACACCATTCTGTTGTGGTGTGTAAGGGATAGAATGATGCATATGAATACTTTCATCTGCACAATATTGAATAAACTCATACTTGACATACTTACCACCATTGTCAGATCTGAGGACCTTGAGTTTCCTCCCAAACTAGTTTTCAACCAAATCCTTAAAGACTTTGAAGAGGCCAAAAACTTTAGACTTATGTTTCAGGAAGTAAACCCAGCAATACCTGGAAAAGTCATCTATGAAAGTCAATGCATATTTGGCCTAACTCATGGACATATGAGGGAATGGGCCAGCAACATCACTGTGGATCAACTCAAGAGGTGCAGAGGTTCTCTCATGACTAGCTCTCTCAAATTTATGCTCTGGGTGTTTTCCTAGGATGCAACCTTGACAGACTCCTTTGGAAAATTTAATCTTTGGTAACCCTATGACAATTTCTTTTTCACTAAGATCAGAAAGATACTTGTAATTTAGGTGGCCAAATATTTCATGCCAAAGCTTGCTTGCCTCATTAGCATGAATCAGAAGAGTAGAGGGGTTTGAGTAGGGTAGGAAGTGTGAGAACATGTATACCTTCGAAGTATGATTTGTAACTCCTTTTGCAATGACTTTACCACTTGAGATCTCTGTGATCTCAACTTCATCAGGGGAGAATATGACCTTCTTTGGAGACCTTGTGTGGGTCATCTGATACACTGATAAGAGGTTAGAGGCAAGACCTAGAACATACAACACATTGCTCAACTTACCATGATCAAGATCAATCCTTCCTTTGCCCAAAATTTCAGTGAGAGAGTCATCTCCCAGTACTATTGGTGGACCTTTCGACATGTCAAGTGAGGTGAATTCCTCCTTGGTTGAAACCATATGTCTTGAAGCTCCAGAATAAATGATGAAACTAGGTGAGCTTGATGTGCTAGCAACCAATGCATGAACTCTCTCTCTGTCTTCTGAACTTGATCCTCCTTCCCTCTTCTTTGAGCTGTCTGGAAGGGAGATGCCATTCTTCTCCAGGAGTTGGGTCAGCATGTATATTTAATTCTTCATGCAGGATCTCTCAAGATGATTTCCCTTACTGTAGTATGCACACTTGCTCATTTATCCTTTGTTCTTCTTCTTCTGGTAGTTTTTCTTGGAACCTTGAGGCTCCTCCGGAGACTTGTTCTTGTCTCTCTTTTGCTCAGTTGGATTTTAGCTTTCTTTTTGCTTTTTGAATCCACCCTTGAATCTCCAGCAACCAGAGCTTGGTCTTTGGATGGTTTGATGGTGCTCATCATCACCAACTTATCTTATTCTTGTGTGAGAGATTCCATGAAATCTACAAGGCTAGGCATCTTCCAGGTTCGAGCTGTCAACTTTGTGGCATAGAAGGTCGAAACAAACACTGAATAGTTAGGGCCAAGCTTCAAGAGTATGGCCAAGACCATCTGATCATACTTCTTTTCAATCCCACATTGTTTTAGCTGCAAAACAAGTGCTTTGAACTTGAAGAAATAGAGTTGCATGGGTTCAAATCTTTTTGGACTCAGGGAGATCAGTTCATTTTCGATTTGATGTCCCCTCATCTCATCTGTCTTTCAAAAAAGATCAACAAGATTCTCCCATACTTCATTCGGTGATGTCAATCCATCAAGATGGAAAAGGAGGTATGTGGATATGCTCAGACACAAGAGACAATAGGCCTCATCCCTCCTGTTGTGCCATTTTATCTTCTCTGCAGCTGTATTGGGCTCTACTTCTATTTCCATAGTCACTCTGTAGAGGCCTTTCTCTCTCAAAAGTATCTCCATCTCTTATTTCCATTCAAAGAAGTTAAATGGAGTCAAGATGATCTTCTGAGATTGATCCATAGCTCAGAAATTGTCCTGGCAGGTGGTAGAATGCTCCCATTCAATGATGTCGAACCTACAAAAAAAATTGGAAGGAGAGAAATTGATCTACAAAGGCTCTAATACCATGTGGAAATTGAACCCAGTGTTAGAACAATTACACTCACATCAATTGCCAATTACACATGCAAAATTCCTCACAAAAGAGACTGAATATGGAGATGAACACTAAACTGTATTGAATAAGTGTACTATAGCCAACCCTGTGAAGTCATAGGCTTCCACAATAAATAATTACATGAGGGATTCGAATGTATGAAGTTTCCATTCGAATCTAGTCAAAAGAAGGCTTACTAAATCTAAGCAAATCCCCCATAGGTTCATAAAGCAGTTTCCAAAACTATCTAGGAGCTCACGAATTGGAAAAATCAATTAGGCAAGATAATAGTGGATGAAAGGAAAAATCATACATGCTTTTCATAGGAGAAAAGAGTGGAGGATGTGGAGGACAAAAAACAAGTTAACTTCACCTAGTCAAACTTTCCCAATTGCCTTAAAACACTGAAAAAGCAGGCATGCACTAGGGAGGCCAGGAATAAAGTAGATTTGATTCCAGGAGGTTTCCCAAGCACTCCATGACTCAAAATTAGCAAGTTTGACCACTATGGATGTGTAGATGACAACTTGCATAAGGTGGAATATGGAAAGTAGGCAAATAAGACAAAAATGGATTAATTTATGTCTAAGGTAGCTAATTGTGGGTTGATTATTCTAACAATAGACACATCCCAGAATAAACATCGGGTTACAATACATAAGATACATAGACGAATACATTCCGAAGTTACAAATACATCAACACAATGCACCCGCGAGCTTTATGTGTATGATGAACAATATCTTCAGTAAATACCTGGATAATTTTTTTTTGTCTTTATAGACGACATCCTAGTTTACTCTAAGAGTAAAGAGGAATAGAAGGAGCATCTCATCATAGTACTACATGTGTTACGGGAACACCATCTCTATTCCAAATTTAGTAAATGTGATTTTTACAAACCACGGATACAGTACCTACATCACATCATCTCCGATAAGGGGATAGTCATGGACCCAGAAAATACTAAAGCCATAGAATATTGGCCTACCCGCACTAGTGTCACCGACATTAGGTCCTTTTTGGGATTAGTCTCTTAGTACCAAAAGTTCATAGAGAACTTTTCAAGGATATCTTGTTTAATGACCACTCTGAAAAATAAGGTGAACAAGTTCTTATGGATGACCAAGTGCGAAGAAGGTTTTCAGAAGCTTAAAAATATTTTGATGACTTCACCAACACTATGAATTCTGGATCCTTATGGGTATTTCGACGGTTCGCACAGACGCAATCAAGGAAGGGCTCGGAGGAGTCCTCTTGCAAACTGATTGCGCGATATGTTTTGAATCGTTGAAGGTTTAGGAACACGAACAAAACTACCCAACCCATGATATTGAGTTAGCATCCATCATCCATGCCTTGAAGATATGGAGGCACTACCTCATGGGGAAGAAATTCCTTCTAAAAATAGACGATATGAGTCTGAAGTATTTATTTGAGCAACTGAATCTAAATACCAAGTAGGAAAGAGGGTTGGCTTTCCTTAACGAGTACCATTTCGAGTTAAATCATATAAAGGGAAAGGAGAATAAAATTGCTGATGATTTAAGCCAACGAGCTCATACGTTATATGAAGTGACTTTAATTCAAACTGATTCGAAATTACACAAAAGGATTAGAAGGACCAACGGAGTTGACCCTTTTTATGTTAAAATCCTCAAGAAGGTCCAAGAGGAAAGGTTGTTTCAGCAAAAAAGAGTACAAGGTAGATGAAATGAGACTGTTGTGGTCGAAAGAAAGATTGTAGTTCCGGAAGGAGGGGATATCAGGTCCAGTATCCTCACATAATTTCATCAGACACCCTACTTGGGGCATCCCGGATATCAAAAGATGATATATGCAGTAAAGAAACATTTTTTCTGGCCTAAGTTAAAGGCTGGCATAGCGTTATTTATTGTGAAATGTCAATAATGTCAACTGGTCAAAGCTAAGCACTAACATCCTTCGATATTGCTACAACCATTAACCATTCCAAAATAGAAGTGGGAGGTCATTAGTATGGATTTTACTATGGGTATACCAAATAGTAAGAAACAAAATGACTCTATCTTTGTAGTAGTTGACAAGTTATCAAAAGCAATACACTTCAGTCCATTGAAGTTGACCTACAAGGAAGTACACATTGTTGGCGTATTCCCAAAAGAGATATTCATATTGCACAGGATACCCAAGGCAATCATCTCGGATTGAGATACAAACTTTACTGGGAATTTTTGGATATCCTTATTCTCTGAATTAGAGACATAATTAAACCTTAGTACTTCTTAGCACCAGCAGACATATGGGAAGACAAAACGGGTAAACCATATTTTAGAGGACATTCTTAGGATGTATGTCATGAAAAATCCCACCAAGTGGGAAGATTGCCTACATCTTATAGAGTTTGCATATAACAACGGATACCATACCTCTACCAAGATGAGTCCCTTCGAGGTACTCTATGGACGGAAGTGTAGAACAATGGTTGCTTGGGATAGCCCGGTGGATTGGCTCATGTTAGGGACTGAATTACTAAAGGAATTGGAACAATTGGTTACCAAGGTCCAAATGATCCTTAAATAGGCACAAGACCGCCAAAATATTTACGTTGATAAGAAGAGAAAAGATAAATATTATCATATAGGAGACCATGTTTACTTGAAAGTAAAAGCAAAAAGTAGCTCACTGAGCTTGGGAAGGTGCAAAAAGTTGGCAGCAAGATTTTGTGGACCCTTTGAGATACTAGCCAAGAGAGGGCCATGTTATACCAAAATCCTGCCACCATCATGTGATAAGACATTTGGCATACCTACTTGCCCTGAATCCCAGCTTCTGGAGTGGAAACTAAATGGTTTTTCATCAATCTATCATACAAATTCCCAGCACCGTGCATGCCCCTTTATCTAGGAGTGGTACCCTTGCTTGCACCACCTTTCATAGGTTGTCCACAAGCGGTGCCACCGCCTATTTCCCTTGGTCCATAGGCGGTTATTACCAAAACCACTCTATCATAGAAGGAGAAGCATGGTACCCTGGGTAAAAAGGGAAAAAGAGAAGTTTCTCGAGGCTTCTAGATGATAAGCCTCGTGTACTGCCTTATCCCTACTGTTGTGGGTTGGTTGAGCTCGAGATCCCTCATCCTAGGATATTAGAGGCCACCTCACCCACTAATTTTCTCAACCATCTCTATCCATTAAAGCCCTATAAATATGAGCTCATAGCCATGGTTGAGGGGAGAACATTGAAGGTATTGTTATGTTGTTGGATTGATCCTTGGCCCAAGATCATTTGGAGAGAGCATAGAGAGCTAGAGTCGAAGCTTTTGGGGATGAGAATTTGGTTTCATGGAGATGCATGTCAACACTAAGGCTTGGTTGTAAAATTCTTCATATTCTTTAATGCAAGTTGATTTTTGTCCCACATATGTTGTTGTTGTTGTGATTTCGCATATATATGTTGCTAGATTCCTTAGTCACTAGCATAGATTAGTAGATCATATTCTGGTTGCTTTGATTCATTTCATGTTGAGATTTTTTGCAGGTACATAGGTGAACTATCAAAGCCTTGTATTATAGATATCTACAGTGTCTAGGGAGAGTCTTCAACCTCTGTCCTCTATTTGTTCTGGATCTGAACCATTCAGACCAGTGGAACACCTTGCTGTCTATAGGAGGTGAAATATTCTAGCAAACAAATATGGTGACTCCGCTGGGAATCATACTTTAATGGTGATCTCCCTCGCACTTGTTAACGGTTCACATCATTGGCTGGTAATCAAGTGGTTTCTACCATGTTCGACTTCAGATCATTGTAATCACATGGATAGAATCGTACTTTGTGGAAGACGAGACGAAGACCCTGGGCATTTGTTTAAAAGTGCTCATTGCTTTTTCCCCAGGTTGCGATGGAGTTTTGTATATCTAGCATGGATCCACATTTGTATGGTCATGGCTATGCTCAAATTTACATCTGTATGACATAGATCTACGTTGTATGTCTGGTAGCTATGTCCAAGTTTGAGTCCTCTATCACATGGATCTACGTTGTATTCTAGTAGCCATACTTGTTTATTCCACTCATGGATCTGCCTTGTATTGGTCCGCAGCTATGTGTTTGGTTACTTGTGTCTATGAGTCAACATACTAATGTACTATAGATTCCTACTTGATTGCATACTCTGATCGATCCAACATTTTCATCTCCTAGTGATGACTTGTTCTCAAAGCTCTCGTTTATCATATCACTCGAAGACTCATGCTTTGGGGGGCATCCTGTTATACAAAAATCCTATCACCATCATGTGATAAGACATTCGACATACCTACTTGCCCTAAATCCCAGCTTCTAGAGTGGAAATTAAATGTTTTCTCATTAATCTGTCATACAAATTCCCAGCACCACACATGACCCTTTATCCAGGAGCGATACCCTTACTCGCACCTCCTTTCATAGGTTGTCCACAAGCGGTGCCACCGCCCATTGCCTTTGGTCCATAGGCGGTTATTACCAGAACCGCTCTGTCATAGAAGGAGAAGCATGGTACCTAGGTAAAAAGCGAAAAAGAGAAGTTTCTCGAGGCTTCTAGATGATAAGCCTCGTGTACTGCCTTATCCCTATTGTTGTGGGTTGGTTGAGCTCGAGATCCCTCATCCTAGGATCTTAGAGGCCATCTCACCCACTAATTTCTCAACCATCTATATCCATTAAAGCCCTATAAATATGAGCTCACAGCCATGGTTGAGGGGAGAACATTGAAGGTATTGTTATGCTGTAGGATTGATCCTTGGCCCAAGATCATTTGGAGAGAGCATAGAGAGCTAGAGTCGGAGCTTTTGGGGATGAGAATTTGGTTTCATGTAGATGCATGTAAACACTAAGGCTTGGTTGTAAAATTCTTCATATTCTTTAATGGAATTTTATTTCTATCCCACATATGTTGTTGTTGTTGTGATTTCGCATATATATGTTGCTAGATTCCTTAGTCACTAGCATAGATTAGTAGATCATATTCTGGTTGCTTTGATTCGTTTTGTGTTGAGATTTTTTGCAGGTACATAAGTGAACTGTCAAAGCCTTGTATTCCAGATATCTACAGTGTCTAGGGAGTGTATTCAACCTATGTCCTCTATTTGTTCTGGATCTGAACCATTCAAACCAGTGGAACACCTTGCTATCTGCAGGAGGGGAATGCACGGTGCTGGGAATTTGTATGGCAGATTCATGAAAAACCATTTAGTTTCCACTCCAAAAGCTGGGATTCACGGCAAGTAGGTATGTCAAATGTCTTATCACATGATGGTGATGGGATTTTGGTATAACAGGATGCCCCCCAAAGCATGAGTCTTAGAGTGATACGATAAACGAGAGCTTTGAGAACAAGTCGTCGCCAGGAGATGAAAATGTCAGCTCGATCGGAGTATGCAGTCAAGTAGGCATATATATTACATCAGTATGTTGACTCATAGACATAAGTAAACAAACTCATAGCTGCATACCAATACAAGGCAGACGCATGAGTGGAATAAACAAGCATGGCTACTAGAATACAGTGTAGATCCATGTGATAAAGGACTCAAACTTGGACATAGCTACCAAACATACAACATAGATCTATGTCATACAGATGCAAATTTGAGCATAGCCACGACCATACAAATGTGGATCCATGCTAGATATACCAAACTCCATCACAACCTAGGGAAAAAGCAATGAGCGCTTTTAAACAAATGCCCAGGGTCTTCGTCATGTCTTCCACAAAGTATGATTCTATCCATGTGATTAAAATAATCTGAAGTCGAACATGGTAGAAACCACTTTATTACTAGCCAATGATGTGAACCTTTAACAAGTGTGAGGGAGACCACCATTAATGTCAATGATTCCCAAGGTACCCTAGTACATGTTGGAGACATTTACCATCATACACACTCTTTCGGTCAAATTGGCCTAGTTAAAATACTATCCTAAGTTTAATTGACATCATTGGAGCATCAATTGCCATCATCTAGTCACACCCACGCCTACCTATAGTCAAGGAGTCTAACTTAGTATTCTCCTACAGTCAAGGAGGATAACTGGAGCACTCCGGGGGTGATCTGAGTGATATTAATGCACCTAATTGCTAACTGGTGGTTACAATCAGTTCAACCAGTCAGTTACAGTCAGTTAAGGTGCCTCCAGTCATTAAATATATTATTTAATGATTATTTAATGATTATTTAATATTATTTAATGAACTGGAGTCAACAAGGCGCCTCCACCAACTTCTGATGGTTAGTTCAGCTTCAGTTAACTTCATCAGGGTTCATTGGAGTCATGCAGGACTAGCACTTGATGGTTGGATTGATATGACATGTGTTTGATCTCCTTCAGTTGAGATTCAGTCATTTATTACACTCCGACTTCAGTTAGGGTTCGGTGAGTCAATTAGGGTTTTAGTCAAGTGGTTAACTGAGTGAGATAGCATGGCAAAGAGTCAGTTAAGCTAGACTCACTCATTGAATTCGAATTGTCTCCTTAGGTATTCGAATTCTTCATGGAGTTAAGCCATTGCTCAGCATTGGTATTGTAACCCTTTATTGTTTATTAAATATACAGAGAGGAAAGCAATTCTGGTTCCGATAATTTCCAATTCATGAGTATTTGTTAATTATTCTTTGATGATTTTGATTCCTAGTTCCTAGATCATGTGCAAGAATTAATATGGTATTAGAGCTTGCGGCGGGACGAAGAAAAATCTCTCAAGAACAATATTTTTGACGGATTTCTCCATGGAAAGTGAGCAATAGCTCAAAATTCCAGCATTGCACCAGAAGCCAAAGCTTACCACTCAATATCCCAAGTAAAGAACTTGTTGATCAAGCTTGCTTGATTGACTATGTTGGGTGTGATGAAAGCCTAAATGTGCAAGTTGTCTGACCTTACGGTGCCCTTTTTGTTTTGATTTGCAAGTTTTATCAGGTACAATTTCGAATGGACTCATCAATCTCTCTTCTCACCCCATTCACAAGCTATTCGGAATGGAAGTTGAAGATGATTGCATCTTTGAAGAGACGAGGTCTCTATGAGGTGTCTCTTGGAATTGGAAAAGAGTCTTATGAGAATGAGAATGACTGGCTAAATGACTATAATAGAGATTTTGGAACAATAGGTCTGGCCCTTGATGATAGCTTGTACTACCTATATTGTTCTGCTGAATACCCAAAGGAAGTCTAGAAAATATTGGACAGAACCTTTGGAAAGCATAATGAGGATTATAATAGTACTTTGGAGATCACATCCAGAACCACAAGAGTTCTTTACTCAAAATTATTGGCCTCTACTCTCTCTGATGAAGTTGTTCAAGATGAAGATGAAGCAGAATCTTCTACACATTCAATTCGAATTGAAGAAAGTCTCCATGAAGTGACTCCTTCTCCTGATGCTCCGGAAGTTCATGAGATCTCTAATATCTCATATTCTCATATTTATGAAACATAAGAAGACATTTGAATATCTGATATTGAAGAAAAATTCTGCTACACTTCCATGCAAACATTCACCGGTGATTTTCCTTTGAATTTTGTGCAAAATTTACCAGTAATTGCTTCTGAAAGTGAAGAGAAATTTGATTTTTCTCCCTCTAATGTTGCTGCTGGTGTGAAAATATGTAATACCTTGGATATTTTGGAAAAATATCATATTACAAGAGTGATCAATTTGCTCCCCATGATCTAGATCTTCCAGCAAATTCCTGCAGGATTGCATGCACCAAAATTCAGAATTTTGAAGAAGAAGAAAACTGTGCATCCACCGTCTTGGTTGACCATACTTTTGAATCTGATATGAACCTTATTGTATCTGATATGATATTATTTGGATCTGATCTGATATTTCTTGGTTCAAAATTTCAGGTTCATAAACCTTTCGTACTACTTGTAGCTGTTCTCATCAACGGTGTGAAGAAACAAGTACCGCAAGTCTCCTACTAAACTACTGCTGGGGATTTGATTTGATTTCATAGTTTTGGATATGTTGTGAAATTATTTAGATCTGATTTACATTCTGATATGATATTATTTTGTTCATATTTTAAAATTCAAGAGCTTTCAGTCATGCTTGTAGCTTCTCTCACCAATTCCGGTGTGAAAAATCAAGTACCGCAGTTCTTCTTCAATTTTGCTGATGGGGATTTGGTGTAAGTTTCCTCTTGTGAGGTTGCTGATATTTTATTTTGTGAATAATTAGATATTTATGAAGCTATATCATATTATTTATCTCAAGCATTCGCTCTCCAGAGTCCCAGGAATTCTCTACCTTTGGTCACAAGCTCATCTCCTCACAGAACTAGTAAAGAGGAAGACATTCTGCATCCGCTTGGACACTTGCTCCTAAGATTTGGGGCTGATTTTACCAATCATGTTTTTCTGTTCAGGGCTGCAACATATAATTTTCTTGATTGTTCCACACATGGTTTGAATCCTTAAGAACCTTTGCTCTCTCTTCAGATGATTTCAGTTTCTCTACATGGGTCCAATTTTCACCGTGCAGCTACTTATATTTCTGATTCAGTTGAGTGCATTGTTCTTCTTCCAAAGTGGAAGATTCCTCCTGGCATATTCATTTAGTTTGGATTCATAGGTTCACATGCACAGTCTCAGGATGCTGCTGCATAGAAGAACCAATTCTTGATTTATTAATTAGTTTGAGGGGGGGTATTTTTCCCATGAGGTTTTCCCCGTTTCCTTGGTTATATTAAGCAGTTACTTTATTGTACAGGGTGACCTATGGCCTTAGTTTCCAGGGCCCTAGCATTTTATGCATCTATGTTTTCTAACTCTTCCTGAGTATATCTTAAGGGGGGGTGTTGGAGACATTTACCATCATACACACTCTTTCGGTCAAATTGGCCTAGTTAAACCACTATCCTAAGTTTAATTCACATCAGTGGAGCATTAATTTCCATAATCTAGTCACACCCACACCTACCTACAGTCAAGGAGGCTAACTTAGCCTTCTCCTACAATAAAGGAGGCTAACTGGAGCACTCCGGGGGTGATCTGAGTGATATTAATGCACCTAATTGCTAACTAGTGGTTACAATCAGTTCAACCAGTCAGTTATAGTCAGTTAAGGTTCCTCCAGTCATTAAATATATTATTTAATGATTATTTATTATTCTTTAATGAACTGGATTCAACAAGGTTCCTCCACCAACTTCTGATGGTCAGTTCAGCTTCAGTTAACTTCATCAGGGTTCATTGGAGTCATGCAGGACTAGCACTTGATGGTTGGATTGCTATGACATGTGTTTGATCTCCTTCAGTTGAGATTCAGTCATTTATTCCACTCCGACTTCAGTTAGGGTTTGGTGAGTCAATTAGGGTTTTCGTCAAGTGGTTAACTGAGTGAGATAGCATGGAAAAGAGTCAGTTAAGCTAGACTCACTCATTGAATTCGAATTGTCTCCTTAGGTATTCGAATTATTCATGGATTTAAGCCATTGCTCAACATTGGTATTGTAACCCTTTATTTTTTATTAAATACATAGAGAGGAAACCAATTCTGGTTCTGATAATTTCCAATTCATGAGTATTTGTTAATTATTCTTTGATGATTTTGATTCCTAGTTCCTAGATCATGTGCAAGAATTAATAGTACAATCTACTGAGTGCAAATAGATGTCCTGATGTCGAACGCACAGTCGATTCTATCGATCAAAGATCAATGATGTGAACCTATGTCGAGAGTGAGAGAATCTGTCATTAAGGCATACAGATCTCAAGGTACTAACTATTGTTTCTAAGACTATTTCCTGTATGATGAGCTGATGTCGATGGAAATAGTCTCTTCGAAGGAGGGCCATTATGAGTCCCACATCGACGACATGAAACTTGGAACATAGTTCTAGAATTATGTGAATGTAGTAACCATATGATTGACTCAAAGATACTAACAAAAAGACTATGTAGACTCCAGAGGTAAAACTTCTTCAGATCTCCTTTGAACATCGGGTGGCATGACAAAATGACTTAGTAGCATGACTAGACAGGATAGATACACAATACGACAGTGGAAAATGCATTCTTTTAAAAGACTCAAAGGATTGACATGACTCATGAAAGTGGATCGCCACGGAGATCAGCTGAATACCCAATTGACTGACATGATTGTGCAGACAAGTGCCATGTTCAAAGGTAACGACAAACAAATACCATTATTTACATAATGATTCCCTTCCCATTTTCCCCATCATGATCAATGAGTGACTCTTTTCAGTTTTACGAGTTCAAAGAGAGTAACAAACACTCGATATAGCTTGTCAGAAGACAAGTCCAGTCTCATATGTTTTACGAACCTGAGAGAGGAGGGGTTCATTCCCAAAATAGGTCTCTCAATGTTTAATTTAACGAGTCCACTGAAAGAAAACTCGGTATCGTTCATTTTTAGAGAGTCTGGACGAATACAAAAGAAAACTCCATGGGGGTCCTTTTTCGTATGATTTAGTCTCTAAGGCCTGAAAAAGTGTAAAATCATACCTTAGAGAACTCTTCCAGTCATGATTGGTTGGAGTGTTCCTTTCTCGTAAATAGTCCTATCCCAACCGAGAAAGAGATAACCTACCGCCGGACAGATGACTCTTGAAATACTTTAATGAGCGTGAAGAAGACAAGATCGCTCGACAATGTTTTCATTTTTAAGGAGCCTAAAAAGAGTTTAAAGAGGACTCCATTAGAATTTTTCATGTTTGAATCCATAGCATGAAAAAGTAATAAACTAATCTCAAACCACTTTTCATGTTTTAACCAGAGCATGAAAAATGAAAAGTAAGATCAACACCATCTTACTATTTTTAAAGAGCTCGAAGATCAGTTGAAAGAATGCTCAGGGATTGGTTTCAATTTTACGCAAGCTTGAAACCAATAGGTAAAATTATGCTTGAAAAATACCATTAACATGACATACAGAGGTTGGAATCCTGCCCCCAGCATGATTGCTAGCGAAGCCTATCCCTAGCATGGTTGCTAGCGTCTCGACATGCCCCCAAGCTTCGTTTCATCTGACCATTCTTCTTCCATACTCAACCTAAAAACCTGGTTACTAATGTCAAAATGTTCACCAGGGGGGTAGGAAGAACAAGAATCGGGTAGGAAAAGGTTCAAGTTCTAACACTAAAGTGAAGACTCGAATCAAGGGAAGGGGATCTGTTTCACTTTTACACAAGCTTGAAACAGAAGGTAACTATGCTTGGAACATGGTTTCATTTTTATGCCAGCTTGAGACCAAATGGTAAACTATGCTAGAGGAGTGGTTTTATTTTTTAACGAGATTGAAACCACAGGGTAAACTATGATCTAGAGCATAAACATGGTTTCATTTTTAGGCAAGCTTGAAACCAAAAGGGTAAACTATGCTTGAGGAGTGGTTTTATTTTTTAACGAGCTTGAAACCAAAAGTAAACTATGCTCTAGACATGGTTTCATTTTTATGCAAGCTTGAAACCAAAAGAGTAAACTATGCTCGAGGAAAACCTACTTCATTTTTTAACGAGCTTGAAATAGAAAATGAACTATGCTCAGAATGAGACTGACATAATGGTTAGAACCTGACATGATGGTCAGGTGCTGTGTCATTTTTTAACGAGATTGACACAGCATGGGAACTTTGCTTAGGGAAAATCGACATGATGGTCAGAACCTGACATGATAGTCTATTGAGCTATAGGGCAGACCCAGGATTTATACCATTAACTTCGCACCAACAAAAGACCCACAGTGTTGGCCCTTTCGGCAACAACCTGCGAACCGGTTGCAGTCTCACCCGAAACAGCTATGGGGTGCCGCAAAATCAGGTTTCTGCAAGCAGAAGAGGGATATTACTGTACCTTTAGCTTCTAACAATTATAATTATAAAATGCAGAGCCTTAATAGTTACTTATTTAGCTTAGCGGTTAGATAAACAAACAGTGCCTTGCTTAACCCTTTACTGGGAATTCCAGCGAATTTAGTATTTAACAGTGATCTTACTTATCAGTTATAGCTTTATCAATGCATAAAAGAACATAACAACAACACAACAAAAACCACAACACACGATATAACGTGGTTCACCCCTAGTTTAGGGGTTACGTCCACAGAACTGTGTTTTATTCAACTCTTTACAAAAACCACAGTTCTGATCTGCGCACTCAGATGCAGATCCCTTCAAGTCCTTAAAGCCGTGCACATAGCTGCAGGCCTCTGCGCACACGGCTGCAGAGGTCGTCCACGCATACTACTGGGACTTAACCTTCTTACAAATAATCCTTAGCTTCGCATCAATTCATCTTACATCAAAATCCTAAACTGACTTCTTTACAAGAGTGCTTATTTATAGTGCACTTATTACAAAACCATGGGCTTAAACCATGGGCACCTTGAACCCTAAAACCTAGACTTAAACCATGGGTTTATTACAAAAAGAAGGTTTTTAATCAACCCTAATACGCCTAAGACTATTTTGAGTCATAACTCCGCTTACAAACTCCCATAAACCCACGAAGTTACCCACCTTAAGGACCGTTAAGGTGCGCGCCCCAACAGGCCCCTAAGACTCACCAGTGTCCCGTCCCGGGACACTCATCTGCTTTTCTGGTGGTAGAATCTTGTTGGTGAAACATAGTGCGCTGCTTGCTGAAGCCATCCACGCGATTGTTGGCTGCTTGTTCCTTTCCTTCGTAATATTTATGCTGGTTAAGGCCTTCTGGATCTATTAGCGACCCCATCCTTCGATCTGCTTGCCGAACATTTGACCATCCACAACTTAGGGTCCCGAGAATTGTGTGTCAAGGTGCATAAGACAAATAGCTGCCTTAGTTCTACCAAACCAGGAGGATACATCTTGGGATGCTTCAAAGTTTTCCTGTGAAGACCGGTGCTTTTCTTCATGTGGCTTAGAGCGCACTTCTGCCTTTCTTCCTTCCTCTTAGAGAGAACTTCTGTCTTTATTTGTGCCTTGGTCAAACATGGCTGCATGGGTGGATTGCTCAGAAGGTTCAGTAGATCTCTCTCCCTGACCACTCGTAATAACTTCTGGACTTCCCGATCATTCGACATAGTTCTAACGGAAGAAACTCAAAGAAATGTTCAATGCAGGAGTCGCAGGACGGTGTAGCTTCTTATAGAATCCCGCAACAGAATCTATCATCATGGTGCACTAATGACACCAAATCTGATGGAGTGGTGGAAATCTTGTCCACACGGCGCCTGATTTCCCCGAAATCTCATCATTGCAAGAAGTTAGGGCAGTTCTCATGCCGGCGTCGTCAAGTCTAGTTTGTCCCATGCGTCACATTTTAGGCTATGACACACCTTTGATATTCAACATAACCACTAACTTTAGCTTCACCCTAATAAGTACTTTCGACACAATATTCACCTTCGACCCATCCTGACCTATATGGAAACCAAACTTCAACCTTCAGACTTTGACAGTCTTCAACACTTCGTAGCTTTGAGAACAACTTCATTATAGTCTAGTACCCAATTCCAACTATTCTTGGTACTTAGACTATCCTTCATGATGTTACTCCTGATCAAGGGGTCCCGGTTTGTCCTTGTAATTATTTAACCTACTTCCATTCACCATGGAAGGTAAAATTTCTCCATTCAATTTAGCTAACTGGACTACGCCACCATCAGTAACTCTCTGTACTATGTATGGTCCTTTCCAATGTGTCTTGAACTTCCCTGGGAATTTCATGAATTTACTGTCATATAAAAGCACAAGATCACCATTCTGGAACTGCTTCTTCTTAATGTGTCTATCATGCCATGCTTTTTCTCTAGCTTTCTGTACTTGCTGCTGGAATCCTGCAATGAATCTGTCCTCTTCAAGTTCTAGTATCTTTGCTAGCCTTTCTTTCACCATATCTGGGTCATCCATCTC
Organism: Pseudotsuga menziesii; assembly: GCA_001517045.1. Lineage (NCBI taxonomy): Eukaryota > Viridiplantae > Streptophyta > Pinopsida > Pinales > Pinaceae > Pseudotsuga > Pseudotsuga menziesii. Next base: position 281,221 of record LPNX010093642.1, on the reverse strand, counting down.
TGTAAAAGCAGATATTCTGAGGCTAGGGACAATGTACTCCATGGGCATGACTGCTTCTTGTCCATAAACCAACCTAAAAGGTGTATGGCCTGTCAACTTCTTACGGGTGGTTCTATAAGCCCATAGTACTGCTGGAATTCTAAGGTCCCAATCATTTCTGTTAGCATTTCAAACCTTCGTCAGGGTGTGTTCAAGGATCTTGTTAAAGGCTTCGACAGTTCCATTTGCTTGAGGATGATAGGAAGTACTCTTCTGATGATATACTTGAAATTCTTCGGTCAATACTTCAATAGTCTTATTTAAGAAATGTGATCCTTGATCGCTCATAATAATTCTAGGACACCCAAATCTTGACAAGATGTTATCGAAGATAAACTTCGCGGCTGTAGCAGCACTACAGGTCTTGATTGGTTGAGCTTTGGCCCAACGAGTAAGGTAGTCGGTTGCTGTAATAATGTATCTTGCTCCAGATTTCTTTGCAGGGGAATTGATAGGTCCAACAAAATCAATAGACCATTTATCAAAGGGTTGTAAAGTTACCTGTGGAACCAGAGGCATCTCATCCCTCCTGGATGGTTTGCATGTTCTCTGACAAATGTCGCAGCTGTGGCAATATTCTCTTGCATCCTTATGAATTGTGGGCCACCACAATCTGGCTGTCAGAATCTTCTGTGCTGTAGCTTTTCCTGCGTAATGACCTCCTACTGTGCCAGAGTGTGCCCCAGCCAAAATTAATGGCTTTTCATGCTCCAGGACGCATCTGCGCAGTATTTCATCTGGTCCCATCTTATATAGCTATCCTGCTATTAAGGTAAAGTCGGCTGCTCTAACCACCAACTGTTTCTTCTGCTGCGTTATCATTTCAACGGGTGCAAAACGTGTAGACAAATACTGAAAAATATCCTAGAAATAATCATCAACCATCTAGATGGCAAACAACTGAGCATCAGGAAGACCTTCATCCAAACTAATGGGCTCTTCTCCTGACTTGAGCCTCGACAAGTTGTCAGGACCTAGGTTCAGTCTTCTAGGTTTGACTATGATCTCAAAGTCATATTCCTGAAACAGAATCAACCATCTGCATATCCGTCCACCTAGCATAGGCTTGTTAACCAAATAATTCAAAGCAGAGTGATCAGTGAACATCTTAAAGTGAGATCCTAACAGATAATGTCGAAACTTCTGTAATGCATAAACCATAGCTAAACCTTCTCGTTCTGTAGTAGTATAATTTTTTTCTGCTGTGGACAGTTTTCTACTTGCAAAAGAAATAGGGTGATTGATATTACCTTCACCTGACTGAGCCAATACTATCCCCAGAGCAATGGAGGATGCATCAACATGCACATGAAACTCCTTATTCCAATCAGGGAATACTAAGATAGGGGCAGTTACCATCTTTTCCTTCAAAATATCCAAGCTTGCTTGACACTCAGGTGTCCATTCAAACCTAATATCTTTCTTCAACTGCTTTTCCATAGGGGCTGTTATCTGAGAAAATCCTTTAATAAATTTCCTGTAATAACTAGTATGACCAAGCATAATGCGCAGTTGTTTAACAGACTTCGCAGGTGGCAGGTTCACAATAATGGCTATATTCATAGGATCCACCATCAATCCTTGCTTACATATAATGTGGCCTAGCAAAATTCCAAAAGGGGCACAGAAGATACACTTTTTCAAGTTCAAGGAAATATGATGCTGTCTACATTTGTCCAACATAAGTCTTAAACTAGCTATGTGGTATTTTACTAACCCGAAGATAGTCCAATCATCAAAATAAACTTCTAATAATTTATGTATGAATTCCTTAAAAGCAGAGATGACTACTCTAGAAAACATGGCAGGTGCATTCTTCAATCCAAAGGGCATAACTGTGTATTGGAAGGATCCCATTTCTGTAGCGAAGCTTGTCTTATGTCGATCTTCTGGAGCAATTTGAATCTGATGGTAACCTGAAAATACATCAGTAAAAGAGTACACATCTTGACCTCCAACATTGTCTAAAACTTCATCTGTAATGGGAGTGGGGAAAGGATCATGCAAACAGGCATCATTCATCTTCCTCAGATCGACACAGATTCTGATTTCTCCCTTAGTCTTCTTTTCTTGCACCACCATAGGACTGACCCACTCGGACTCTTCAACGGGCTCAATGATTCCTGTAGCAAGCATCTTATCCAGCTCCATTCGAACTTTTTCCTTATACTTAGGGTTCAGCCTATAAGGGTGTTGTTTCACAGGCTTTGCATCAGGTTTCAAAGGGATCTTTATTACTCCTATATCACCAAGGATACCTTTCATCTCTGAGAACTTCGTTGAAAATAGATCTTGATATTCATGGAGAAGTTGGGTCACCTTGCTTACCATTTCGTCATCCCAATAATCTCCAATGGTAGCATACTTAGGGTTTTCTTCTGAACCAATGTTTACGGTCCGCGTCTTCAGGGGTTGAGTCACTTCAGGTGCCTCAACTACTGGTCCATGTACTTCGCAGTGTCCTTCTGACTTAGGAATGTTAATGTTGCACGGATCGTCATCCTCGTTAATTGCGAGGTTATAACATTCGACTGCATTGGCTTCCTGTGCCTTCCAATCAGGTTGGTATTCTGCTATTTCTTGATCATCAAATAATTTAGTATGGATCAACCTAACAGTTGCGGCCAAAGTAGGAGAAACCTCATTAATAGAAAATGTCAGCACAAAACTATCAATAAGACAATCCCAACTTACAGTATCGTGGCGAAGCTCGACCTCCACATACCAGTTCTTTGCTATAGGTTCCAGGGTGTGCACAAACCTATGTACCCATTCTTCACGGGGTACATGCTTCCATGCCTCGTAGCATTGCTCTAAATGTCCCTGAGGACTAGTCTTACCATTAAAACTTCTTCGCACCTCCTGAGGTTGGTCCTGGGATCTTAAGTAAAGGGACTTCTGGCACACTTCCCAACTATGAATGTACTTTTTGTGACCATTCCACCATCTGGATGCTGTGGCTCTGAATGCTAAATCCATAGTCTCCATTTTCTGTGAGTCTGGTACCTGTTTGGAGAATTGCACAATAAATTGTTTTGGGTCTGTCGAACCATCAAAAATAGGTAAGGTTCTTGTCTGTGAGCCAAGCCATCTGAGAGACTTGATAATTCTGGCACATCTATGTCCATGTAGCTCATAAAGTCTGTTCTGCCAGTTTTCTAACCCATCATCTGAATCCGTCATGTAGGAGCTATCACACTGCCAATCCATGATACCTTCGGCAGTAGGATCAACATAATCTTCTTCCTTCGCTGTGATGTTGTAGATGTGGTCCAAAACATCCTTGTCTTCATCTCTTACTGGCTCTGTGTATCTCTCTCCTTGAGAAGGATCCAATGGGTCTATGACTTTCAGTCCTTTCCCTTCGAAATTCATCTATCTCTTCTTTAGGTTAATGACTGCATCATTGTCTAATGCCCACTCAATACCTAGCAATGCTGGATAGGGGTTGTTGTCGTCAATGATCTCAATAAATTCGAAGTCTTCTACATTACAGACACCATCAATATCTACTGGGACCTTAGGGAATCATCCTAGGGGCACAATATTCTGCTGATTGGCTAATCTCAACTGTATAGGGCACCATTCCAGAGTAGGCTTTCCCATTTGTTCCCAGGTCTGCTTAGTTAAGACATTTACTTCTGATCCTAGGTCCAAGATAACATCAATCATATCATACTCTCCTATCTGAGCATTCAATCTCATTTCCCTGCCAGTTCTCCTAACTCCATTAACAAATTTTGCCTGACTAGAACTTTGCTGAGGTTCACAGGAAGCAATAACTTTCTGCAACTCACATAAAGCATTCTGATTTATTAAGAGCTTCAGACAACTCTGTAAAAAGGAGGACAGTGTACTTACTTTATCTGTCGAAGATTCTTGTGGCTGTGACTGCTGCTGATGTTGTTGCGCAGGTGCTACCGATGTGCTAGGAGTAGCAAAATCTCTCTTGGCTTCCATGAATGTCTCTTTTTCTCTTTCGACATCAAAAGTTGGGACTCTCCCTGGGGCCTTACAAAACCAAGCCTCGTCAGGATGTTTCACCTTATTCTGTACTTCCGTCATAGCTCCACTCTGGGTAACAACATTAATGGCTGGGGCAAGTCTTTGCTCGACGAAAATCATCTGAATATTCTGAGTAGGGGCACTGTTTCTTTCCTGAATATTAACTATCAACTGCGGGCACTGCTCGATCACATGATCTACTGCTAGGAAATACCGACATGTCGTAGTTGGGTTTCGACAGTCTCTCGCTAGATGCTCGGCCTGGTTACAGTCAACCTGGCCTCTTCCTCTTCCGGCCATACCACCACGACCACGACCTCCAAAAGCACCTCGACCTGATGCAACACCACGGTAACCATAGCCATCATTGCTTGGTCCCTCATTTCGTACCCGATAAGCATCATAAGTTCGTTCTCTCATGAGGTCAAAGCTGCGACACTCATCTTCGTTGTGTCCCACGGACTTACAGAATTTACAATAGGGGTTCTTGGGGACTTGCACATACCTTTGTAGCAGATAGCAATTCTCAGGTCGATTCTAGCCAGTTGTCCGACAGATCTCACAATATAGAACAGTAGGGTTGAACGGGTTTGGCGCACCAGTATTCAGGTAATTTCTTACCACGGGACATTGTTCCTTGTCGTGACCTTCTTTCTGACATTGTGTGCACCAAACCTCTTCACGACCGGTTTTTCCTTTCTTCATATCGCGAAGCTCCAGAGCCATCGCTGCCAACTACACTTGGATTTGAGCAATACCAGAATTATCTTCGACCAAAGCAGTCTCAAGCTTCATCGCGATTTCCAGAGCCTCCTGCTAGTCAGCAACTTTCTGTTGCATGAGTGGAGTTCTGATATGCGGCAGCAACGCTGCAATGAACCATTCCTTGTACTGCACAGGTCCAATGGTGAAACTGACTTGGTCTAGTAGAAATTTAAACCTTTGATCAAAGTCCCACACTGATTCACCGTGCCTCTGCTAAATCTATTTCAATTCAGTGATACACTGCGACTCTGATTTCAGCTTCTTAAATTCCTTTATCATTGCTAATTTTATATCAGCCAAGACATGGTTCTGAGTGCTGAAAAACTTCATGAACCAGGTCATAGTGCAGTCTCTGAAAGAAGTAACTAGCTGCGCTCTTTTTGTATCTTGATCCGTAATGGTATTAGCAGTCCACACTGCTTCGCATAAAAACCAAAATTGTTCTGGATCCTCTGAGCTAGTTCCTTTGAAAACAAGGAGCTTAATGTCGTCATTCATATGGGCCATCACGGGTCTAGGGGGGGAGGGAGGGGGACTGGAAGTAGGAAGGGGGGAACTTACTAGGGTAGACTGACCTGCGACAGGAATACTCAGGATAGGGTTACTTTCAGACTGCGACGGGTTCTCATGGATAATAGGTCTGCGTTGCAGGGTTACCGGAGGGTTTCCAATAGAAGGGGTTTCTTCGGGATCTGAGACTGCTGGACTTACGGGGTTAGAATCAGTATTCTGACCTAGGGTATAGGACTCAAAATTTCTCTTGTACCTTTTTCCACTTTGCAGCAAACCACTTTGCTCGTCGAAGGTACTTTCACTTGCAAACATAAGTTAGTAGTGCTAAATATAATAGTCTAATTCAATAACCAATATACCTTTTTCAGCTAATAGCATTTTAATTCTCAAACTAAATGAATTCAAGTACTTACCCCTTGGTCCAGTGAAGAACTGTCATTCGGCTTCGCTGAAGGACGTACTTGTGTCAATGGAAAACTCTGTCACAAATGCTTCAAGGGTTCGCGTTGTCTAGAAATCAACAGCGCGGGATATCTCGTTGTTCACCCTTTTCAGTATATTAATTCTTGCGGGGGTCCAATTAGGAAACTGACGTTCTTGGAAGTTCGTCCCTCTCTCTATTAACCTGGATAACCACTGGTGAAACTCTATGTGGATACTACCAAAGAAAATTTCATACACATCAGAAAAAACATACCTTTGTAAAAAGTCATTTGCACTACGACGTGGATCTTTGTTCTCTTGCACAGCAAAGTTCAGATAGGTCTCTTCAATCCAATCACTGATTTATTTCACTGAGGGTCTCCAAAACATAGCCCTTGAGGTATGACGTAAACCCCTTGTGAGCAGATACTGAGTTCAACCGGAAATGGAACCAATTTGTTGGGTTATAGTGCAAACCCGGGCTTTATACCATTAACTTCGCACCAACAAAAGACCCACAGTGTTGGCCCTTTCGGCAACAACCTGCGAACAGGTTGCAGTCTCACCCGAAACAGCTATGGGGTGCCGCATAATCAAGTTTCTACAAGTAGAAGAGGGATATTACTGTACCTTTAGCTTCTAACAATTATAATTATAAAATGCAGAGCCTTAATAGTTACATATTTAGCTTCACGGTTAGATAAACAAACAGTGCCTTGCTTAACCCTTTACTGGGAATTCCAGCGAAGTTAGTATTTAACAGTGATCTTACTTATTAGTTATAGCTTTATCAATGCATAAAAGAGCATAACAACAACACAACAAAAACCACAACACACGATATAACGTGGTTCACCCCCAGTTTAGGGGTTACATCCACAGAACTGTGTTTTATTCAAATATTTACAAAAACCATAGTTCTGATCTGCACACTCAGCTGCAGATCCCTTCAAGTCCTTAAAGCCGCGCAAACAGCTACAGGCCTCTACGCACACAGCTGTAGATTTCTTTAATCACCCAAAACCCTCTACGCACACAGTTGCAGAGGTCGTCCACGCACACAGCTGGGACTTAACCTTATTACAAACAAGCCTTAGCTTCGCATCAATTCATCTTACATCAAAATCCTAAACTGACTTCTTTACAAGAGTGCTTATTTATAGTGAACTTATTACAAAACCATGGGCTTAAACCATGGGCACCCCGAACCCTAAACCATGGACTTAAACCATGGGTTTATTACAAAAAGAAGGTTTTTACTCAACCTCGATACCCCTAAGACTATTTTGAGTCATAAATCTGCTTACAAACTCCCATAAACCCGCGGATTTACCCACCTTAAGGACCGTTAAGGTGCGCCCCCCAACATAGTCAGGTGCTATTTCATTTTTGAACGAGCTTGACATAAAATAGGAACTTTGCTCACAAAAAACTGACATGATGGTCAGGTGCTATTTCATTTTTTAACGAGCTTGACATAAAATGGTAACTTTGCTCACAAAAAAATGACATGATGGTTAGGTGCTATTTCATTTTTTAACAAGCTTGACATAGAATGGGAACTTTGCTCAGAACATGGTTTCATTTTTATGCAAGTTTGAAACCAAAAGCATAAACTATGCTTAAGGAGTTTTTTTATTTTTTAACGAGCTTGAAACCAAAAGTAAACTATGCTCCAAGGAAACCTGCTCCTACCAAACATGATATCCAAAGGTTGGTAGGTTTCCCCCATTTCATAAAAGCTAGTGGCTTAGCTCCATTATGATGTCCATAGACTAGAGCCATGCCCCCCCCATTTTACTTGTGATGGGAAGAAGCTAACTAGAAGAAGGGGAAGGAACCACAAGAACATGCGGCACATTCAGGGCAGTCTGATTACTAGGAGTAATGTGATGATTAGGTGTAACAAATGAAAGCTGATCAATGGTCACCATCTTCCCATCATGGGGAAAATGCATAACTCTAAAGAGTGTGGACACAACATCCTTCATGGCATAAACATAATCACGTCCAAGGAGCAGATTGAAATCTAAAGGACCTTGGACCACCATAACATCAATACAGACAGTTTTCCCTCCTAATGTAATAGGAAAAAAAGGAAGGGTCCCTAAAGGTGCAGTAGGCCTGCGATTAAAAGCCAGTATCTGATCGGTGGATGGCATAGGATGAGGCGAACCTAAAGCTTGCCAAGAAGTTGAGTATAGATTACTAACAGAAGCCCCTTCATCAACAATAGTGCGAAGTATCCGCCTAGCAGTAACATTCACAACTATCTGGAAAGGAACACTCGAATGAAGACAAGAATATGTTAGGTTACTCTAGTTAAAGGAAATAACCTCACTACTCGGAGAGGGTTTTGTTGAAACAGACAAAATTTCCTCTTGTCGAGAACAATCAGAATGAAGCATAAAAACTTCAGCAGGTTTGGGTTCATTCTCTATTGGAAGAGAAGAACAAGATGAATATTTGGTCAAAGAGACTACTTCAGTCTTAAAACTCTCTAACAAAAGAGTGGGATTGGGTGGAAATGACACCAACTCAACCACTTTAACTTCACTCTCCAAAGGAAGAGTGGGATCAACCACAGATAAATCCGAATCAACCACTTGGTCAACCAGTGGGGGATCAAGGGATAACTTACTATCACTTGTTGGAATCACCTGTTGATGATCAGTAATATTTTCCAACCAACATGAAGCTTCATCCATGCTTGGACAAAGAAAAGTATGATGCATAGCCTTGCATAGAAAAGAAGGATACAAAACTTTACCCTTACGACCTTTTACCAATGGGTCACTGGTTGAGGGAGTATCGTCAACATGATGATCAGAGGTTGATGACATAGACGGTTTGGATCTTTTAGACCACTCTTCTTGTACAGGGGAGAAACCGGGACACTCCTTAAGAAGGTGGTCCCCCTTGCAATGCTTACAAGGGAAATTGGGTTTTCCGTGCGTTCTCTTAGAATGAGCACCATCAAGGGAAGATAGTTGCTATTTTTTCTCTTTCTTATCCTTCTTCTTCTTACTCTTTCATTTCTTCTTCTTCTTATCCACATGACTACTAACCATAGAGCTTTGGTCAAGCAAAGAAGAAGAAAGGGATGAATAAACAACCGACGAAGAAGGATAGGGATTACATTGAGGTCGATCCTCTCCCGGAGGAGAGGTGACATTTGAGACATTAGGTGTAATAGGAATTACCAGATTTAAAATCTAGACCGATAATCCTATAGTTAATCCATGAATATTTAGAGTGGCAATAAAAGGAGGACCAATACCTTCACTTGGAGGGAATACAAAAGGTACACCTTATAAAGGGACCTCTTGAGTGGTAGCCCTAGATTGGGATGCCATCTCTAAACTCTCTAAAAAAATCCTAACTACCACACACAAGCAAGTACTACTCAAACTAAAAGCAACAAGCAAACATGTGAAAGGAGTGGACAAGAGTTAGGAACCTCACAGGACAGGCCAAAAGGATAGCTCAAGTGGTTTGAGGATTCCTAAAAGGGTCTCCCGATATACGCAAGGTACGAGGGAGCTCAAATCGGTAGTAGTGTTGTCTAATGCATAACCGTTCACAAGAGGCCTTCCAATATACAATCGAGTACATGAAGTACCTTTCTATATACCTCAAGGGTACATGAAAGGCCATTCGATATACCGGCGGTACTTGGAAGAGCCGCGCGAGTCCCGGGATGTAATGCTGACAAATAACGACAACTCCTACGCTTAACGACTCCCGAACACGTCTCTAACCTATCACTCAAATTGCTAAAAGTTTTAACCTAGTACTACCGTTAATTTTATCTTGTGCGTTTAGGTGAATGCATGATGTTTTGACAGAAAAGTAAAACCATGCAATATGCTTATGCAAATGAAATAGCACCTAACCATCATGTCAGATTCTGACCATCATGTCAGCTTTTTGTGAGCAAGCCAGTGGCATATGAACTATCTTTACCTTCTTACATAAGAGTTCATAATGTTTTCCATGCATCCTTAATAAAGAAATATGTATATGATACTAAACATGTGATTGATTGGTCCTTGTTACAGGTGGAACCTAGAGGGGAGTTTATACCTGAACCCCTTCATATATTGGACAAGAGAGAGGTGCATCTCAGGAAGCGCACCATAGTTTAGTTGAAAGTGCAATGGAAGCACTTTTAGGCCGATGAGGCTACTTGGGAGAATGAATCCACCATGAGAGAGGTTTACCTTGCCTTTTTTCATGATTTCATTCCTAGTCCCTAGAACACCAAGGACGGTGTTGTTTTAAGAGGGGAGGGATGTAATATCCCGATTTTTTGACCTAACACTTATGGGAATAAGTCCCATTGCACGTGGTGTTGCTTTTATGTTTTATTTTGTATATTGGGCATAAGATTCCACTGCACATGAGAATGATGATTTGTTTGATATATTGGGCGTAATCCAAATGCATACGTTTTATGTATATAATTTCATGTGTTGGGCATGGACCCTGAGGAAAATATTTGATGAGATGTTTATGTTGAGTGCAACCTCTGAGGCACATGAGTATTTGATGTTTTGTGCTGATTGAGAAGCTCTAGGGAACATGGGTATTTGATGTTTGTGTTGAGTGAGAAGCTCTAGAACACATTAGTATTTATATTTGTGTTGAGCAAGAATATCTAGAACACATGAGTTATGAAACATTTGTGTTGAGCATGAAGCTCTGAAGCACATGAAAATATAATAATTGGAAGTGTTGAGCATAAGCTCTAGATCCTTCCAAGTAGATGTTGAGCATAAGATCTAGAACATTGGATCCTTGGCCATTGTATCCCTAGGTGTATCCTACAAATACATCCTATCATTATTGTTGAGCAAGGAGCTCTGGAATCGCACTATGTTTGTAACTCCCTGTTTCTTAGAGTTGATTATGGGCTCTGCATAAATGCTAGGATTTACTGGAAAAAATTAATATGTTGAGTGAAAAGGACTCTGATAAAACATTGATCACATCTTACTTATTTTTAAGTGCTTAAATGAAATTTCAACTTTTCGTATCTCCTCAAGTACTGAATAACTACCATGTTAAATTAGGTAATCCAACATTAAATGAGGTTTAGAGTTTCCTAACCTAGTTGACCTAACCCCTTCTTGAAGGCCTTAAGAAAGAAGTGGCTATAAGCTAAAAAGAAAAGTGTCATCTGATTAGGGATCATGTTATATGATACCTAAAGTAAAGATGTTAACAATAGTATATATAAATATATAGTTTACACATAATGTGTATAAAAGAGTAAGAAAAAGTAATAATACTAGTAACTATGAATAATAATGAAATGATCTATATATTATTATTACTAATATTAATTAAATATTAAATACCTAAAAGAGTCAAAGTAGGAACTAGTCAAAAGTTCCTGAGTTAAAATTAAATAAATATTAAATTTACCTAAATTAAGTAAAAAGGGTTATTTCAAGAAAACAAATGATTCTTGATTTAATTGCCCCTTTTCCTAAAAGGTCTTTCTATAAAGACCCAATCCAAATATAGGCTTGAGGATATTTTTAGTATTCCATCATTCTACCTGATTATTATCAAGAAAGTTCTTGGAGAGCATTTTTCCCAAGAGGAAAATAAAACTGATACAAAACATGTTATCCTAGATAGGGAAGCCTTACCTTAGGAGCTCTAAGATACTTCCATGTTGGAACCAACTCGGGGGGATACGGATTGAAACTAGGAACGGTTCCGGATCATGCTTGGGTGGAACGTGGTAGTTCCAAAGCTATTCAGTTAAACTAAACAGAGGTCAGAATTTCCTATGTCCTTGTTAATGTTGTGTGTTTAAGTGTGTAGGGTTTACAACCGTTAAAAAATATTCAACTTGCATGTATGAGGTTTCTTGATATTCCTTATATTTTATACAGGTTTACTTATTAAATGAATGGATTAAATTCTAGAAGGATAAATAGTATCTATTGTTGTAGCTAGGTTATTTTGTTTACATAAACTTAAAAGAATCTAGGATTATCTTAGTTTGCATGTTCATACAAACCCTAGATATAAGATTTTGTTACAGAAGTATTTTGCTTACTTAAACATGATGATTTAGTTAGGAGAATATAGGCTAATTTCCTACTATTTAGATTTTCTTATATGCTTTTATCATCTTTCAAAACTATAGGAAAATATGTGGTCTCTATTTTGTTATATCTCTCTTTCATCATTTATATTTTAAAATTAAGTCTTCTCTAATGGTGTATTCTTTTGGAGGCTAATATGAAATGTAGAAACTAAGTTATGGGTAAGAAGACCGTTCTTTTGAGCTCCAAGAACTGAGGCGAGAAGTCATTTTGGAGATTACTGTAGGCAGGAGAGGCTTTTGGATTAATCAATTGATTCGGATGGGGGGGGCATCTAACTCCCGTCCCCCTTATGACGACGATCTGAATATTGGGGAAATTTCGATCAGTTTAGAATCACGAGACTTTTCGGGCCCTCTTGGTCAGGATCGTAAACCTGGACAATGCTTACCAACAGAAACAACGATACCATCCATGGTGGTCAAGTCAACAACTCTTAGGGACAAGATCAAATATATGTTAGATCATTATTTAATTGGTAAATTCATTGGTCTACAACCATCTAAGAAAGTGTTGATTTTGTGGATCAACTCTTCTTGGAAACCTAAAGGCAATTTTGACCTTCATTTGGTATCAAAAGGTTTTTTCACAGTCTCTTTTATCAGTTTAGAGGATAGGAACCAGATCTTAGATGGTGGACCATATTTTTACTACTCTGTGGGACTCTTTTTATGACCATGGAAATAAAAATTTAGTCCATAAAAGGAGGACATGAGAATAGCTCCGGTATGGATTAGGTTGTACTCTATCCCACAGGAATACTGGGATGTTGAAATTCAGGAAGAATTGGGGAATTGTTTAGGTAGCACTACACTGCGTATGCCCATAGCTGTATCTATATGGATCTCTCTCAGGCTTTGCCAGAATCCATCAAGATGATTTGGGAGGATGAAGACTGGGTACAAAATTTGGACTATGAACAAGTCCCTTTTCGTTGTTGTCGTTGCCATGAATATGGGCACCTATTCCAGGAATGTGCTTTGAATCATCCAAAAAATAAGTCTGTGAAGGAAAGAAATCAAACAAATACATGTTTCATCAAGGTTTTGTCTCTCAAAAGAGGAATAAGAAGCAAGATCATCAATATAGTTTCAAGAAAATGAATAACTCTAATACGTTTGAGATTCTGGGTAACCAAGAGGAAGATTCATCGAAACAAAGAAACTAGAAGGGTTTTCCTGCTAGGTCAGCGGTTGAGATGCCTACTTTAAGTTGGTCCTTAGATCAAGAACATATGAATGACCTTGCTAAAGGGAGCATACAAAAAGATTCGGGAAAATATGTTGAGGATATGGATATTCTTCAGCAAGAGGAAGCGCTGAATGAAATTGAAGAAATGGATATCGGTGAGCTTGATCTTTACGGGATTGAAAAATCATGTTCTGAGAAAGATAAAAGCTAAGTTCCCCAAGAACAAGTTAGTCTTATTAAAGAATCCATCCTAAAAGCTAAAATCTAAAACTCTTTACGTATTAACTCGAGATATTTTAAAGAAACAAAAAAAATCGCTGGAGAGTGTGGTCGGAAACCAGGCCGTAAATCAAATAAACATAGGGTCGCAGATGTAGGGAGGAGGTTGGATGATTCGGGCCAATACTCGAAAATAAAATATGCTCTAGTTCTGTAAAAACTTTCCTTAATGAAACTCCTATCATGGAATACTTGAGGCATTAACAGCCTGAGAAAAATGAAAATTCTATGTCAAAATATTAGGATGACTAATCCAACAATTTTCTTCTTACAAGAAACCAAATGTTTGGCTAATTACATCCAGGATCGCAGGGGTAAAATTTGGGCAAGATGTGAAAGTATGGGCATTGATTCAAGAGGTTCTTCTAGTGGTTTATGTATTCTATGGGATCCAACTCGAGTGTCCTTTTTTGATTTTCAAGGAACCTGTAACTCAGTTTTAGCTAACTTCAAGGTGGTTGGTTTCCCCATCTCTAGTTTAATTACGAATGTCTATGGCCCTCAAAAAGATGAGAATAAGTGTAGTTTTATTAAATATCTCATCAAACTAAGGGCTCGTCTGCCATCTGAGCACTGGGTGGTTGGAGAATATTTTATTCTCATCGCCTCCTTAGAGGAAAAAAAGGGCGGGCGTCGATGTTTGGATGCGGAATGTAATATTTTCAGAGGCACCATTGAAGATATGGTTCTTGTAGATATTACTCAAGGGGAGGGATGGTTTACTTGGAATAACAAAAGAACAGTAGACCTCCATATTTCCTCCAGAATAGATTGGTTCTTAGTCTTGGAATCTATCATTGACCTGGGAAGTAGAATTCATTGTGTTATACTCTCGAGAAGGGGTTCTGACCACTGGGTGATTGAACTCATGTGGAGTGGATTAATGTCTTAATTTAAAAAACCTTTTCATTTTGAGCAATTATGGTTGGCTAATCCATATTTTGAGGGAAATATTAAATCATGGTGGGATGAAATGTGCTCGAACCAAGATCTGAAGGATCTGATGGATTTGATGTCCAAAATCAAGATGTGGAACAAGGAAGAGTTCGAGAACATTTTTCGTGAAAAAGTCACCTGCAAATTCATCTTCACGAGATTCAAACTAAAGGAATTAATAAAGGTTACTCTCAGGCCTTAACCGAGGAATAAAGGATTGTGGAATCCCATCTTGAAGAACGGGAGAAACAGGAGTAAGTTCTATGGTGGCAAATGTCTAGAATTAAATGGATTCTAGAAGGAGAAAATAATACCAAATTATTCCACCACTCTATCATCCATAATAGATTTCAAAACAAAATGTATTTGATTAAAAATACTGGAGGATAAAAAGTGGAATCCCGAGAATAAATTGAGGACATCCTAAATGCTCACTTTTCTGATATTTTAATGGATCCAAGACAAAACTGCTTGGAGGAAATTGAAGTCATTTCCAGCAGGATTCCTACCATGGTCTCGATGGAACAAAACCAACTATTAATGAAATATATCACTCATGAAGAGGTCCATGATGTTCTTTTTTATATGAAGGAAGGAACCTCTCCTAGCTCTGATGGTTTTACTGTTAATTGTTTCCATCATTTCTAGGAGATGGTAAAGCTGGATGTTTGGAAAATTGTGGAGCGACCTAGGATTTCTCGTCACATCCTACCTACTCTGAATGATAGCTTTCTTACCCTGATTCCCAAATGTGAGGGAACTAATTCTCCTGACAAATTCATTCTGATGAGTCTTTGTAATGTCATTTACAAAATCATTACTAAGATCATTTCTAATCACTTGAAACCTCGTTTCCCTTCTTTGATTTCTCTGGAATAGACTAGTTTTGTGGAAGGAAGGAAGATATCGGATGGGATTATTCTGGTCCATGAAATATTACACTCCATCTAAAGAAAAAAATTATCGGGTATGCTGGTTAAACTAGATATTACTAAAGCCTATGATAAACTAAATTGGAAATTCATAAGGAAAATGCTGGAAGCCTTTGCGTTTAGCCAGGATTGGGTTAAATGGATTATGAAACCTGTTTCATCGAATTTCTTATCCATTCTGATAAATGGGGTTCCTTTGGGGATCACTAAACCCTCCTGTGGTATTCGTTAAGGAGATCCATTGTCTCCCTTTCTATTTATTCTCATGGCTAAAGGTTTAGGAAGATCTATTTATGCTCTTAAGGAGAACAACTCCATTAGAGGACTTCGGGTTACTGATGAAGGGGTCAGTCACTCTCACCATTAGTTTGTCGATGATACAATGTTGATGGGATAGTCGTCGGTGCAGGAAGCTGCAAATTTTAAAAAATGTTTGGATCAGTTTGGCCAAGCCTTCGGATTAGAAGTTAATGCTCAAAAGTCTTAGGTGTTCTTTTTTAATACTTCTAGTATTACTCGGTGTAATATTACTCATATTTTAGGTTTTCTAGATGCTTATCTTCCTTCCAAATTTTTGGGAACTCCTCTAATTAATTCTACTTCAAAAAAAGGATCATGGTATGAATTACTGGATAAAATTAAGAAACGATTAGGTAATTGGACTTTGAGACCCTTAAATTTTTTTCTGTCCATCTTGTTTTGGTTAAATATGTACTCTGATCTATGCCAATGTACCTTTTCTCCACAATGATGAACCCTAATTTTGTACTTAGAGATTTGCATAATATTCAGAGGAAATTCCTTTGGAGCGGCTCTCACGACTCTCATAAATGGGCTTTGTTAAAATGGGACACTGTATGTAAACCTAAATCGTAGGGAGGGTTGGGGCTTTGTGACCCAAAAATAACCAGCTTAATTGTGGGAGATAAACTTTAGTGGAGATGGATAACCCATTCCCAAGAGGCATGGTCCAAAATGTGGCTCGATAAATATGCGTCTGACTGGGACACCTAGGAATTAATCTTTTTTTCGGAAGAGAAACCAGGTTCTTATATTTGGAAAACGGCTTGGGTTGGGTGTAGCTTGGTTCAACAACATTGTTTTGGGAAATCTGAAATGGTAAAATAGCTTGGATTTGGGAGGACACTTGTCAACAACTTCCCCACTAGAAAAATTAGGGGTTTACCCTATGATTTAGGTTGAATGTAGTAACAGAGGAATCTTAAAGGTGGTGTAATTATGGGGGGATCAAGACCCTGGTTCCTCTTACCTATCTTGGGTTTATTTCCCATATATAGATAGGTTAGTTCTGAAGGAGGAAGTTATGCAGATATAGGATGAAATTCAGACGAGATGCATCAAAAGGTAGGAGGGTCCTGATAAAATTCATTGGGGATACACTCCGACAGGGTTATTTTCTCTTAAAGAGGCCTACAACCTGATAATAAGCAATAATGTGAAACCAGATGATAAAACTATGAGCAACCTCTGGGGTAGGAAGCTATGGAATAAAATTACTACTTTTTGCTAGCTAGTACTACATAATAGCATCTTAACAAGTGAAAATTTACAGAGGCGTGGGATGTATGGCCCTTACCAATGTCCACTATCTAAGCAGGAGGAGGAAATGGTGTCACATCTTCTGGATGGATGTAATTTTTCGTCTAATCTCTAGGACCAAGGAGCAATGCTTTTTCATTGTTCTGCTAGAATGTGTCAAAACTCGGTAGGAACTCTGATTCAATGGCCCAAAAAACCTTTCCTTAATAACATCTTGAACCTTCTTTGGGAAATATTTCCCAATTTCCTGATCTGGGCAATCTGGAATGAGAGAAAGGCCATAATTTTCCGTGCCAAGGCTTCGTCAACAGGATGATCATACACATTTTGCGCATGTACAACTCAAAGCATCGATGTACATGGGATGAGAGCCTCCCTTATGTAAAACACAGCTATAACTAGGCCCTCCATAGCTCAACCAACCACAGACCCTTTTAGGTGGGCTTGGGATTCCAGCCACTATGTCCCATTGACGTAGCGATGCCATTTGCAGCTACTGAGGATGATTTAGCTCATATCTAGTCTGAAGTTTCCAAGGCAAATAGATTCATTGAGCACATTTAGCACATTCGCCAACAGGTTCATGACATATTGGACAGGTCCAATGATAAGTACAAGAAGCGACATGATAACCATCGGGTGCAACACAAATTCCAGGTGGGCGACAAAGTGTGGCTACATTTGTAGAAGGAGCGCCTTGCTGGACCCCACCACAAGCTTCTCCCACTCTGGTATGGGCCATACACAATCACCAAAGCTATTGGGGACAATGACTTCAAGCTCAGTATTCCACCATTCCTTGGTCTGTACCCAGTTTTCAATGTGGACCACCTTCAGCCCTACTTTCCACCTCTACTAGACACATCAAACGTGGGAGAACAACTCACACCAACAGAGTTAAACCCCGACTACATGGAACAAGCCACAACTGTTTATATTATGGACACATAGATCAAGAACACCCGCCAATAGAAGATCTATCTATATCAAGTTGTCAAAGCAGGCCAACTCCTTCACCAGGGAAAGTGGCTCACCAAGGACCAAGTTCAATAGAAGTTTCCTCATCTCATGGAGGAACTCAATGCAATGGGGACCATTGCTTCCTAAGGGGGGAAGAATGGTCTAGGAGGATATTGGTGGCCACCCACCTATTCCACTTGGACCCGCACCATTTTTTATTTTAGTTTTCCAGATTCCTTAATTGTAGCACAATTTACTATTTTTGGCAGTTTTCAAGTCCTAAACTTCCGGAGCCATTTTGAGGCCCTAAACGACGTTTTTTCGGCATCGAATGGTCCGGCAAGTATGAGTCTGTTCTGAACTCAATGTTCACCGTTTATGGATGTATTCCTTAAAAATATATTTCTAACAATGTATTATGCACATCAAACAGAGGTAGTATGCTAAAGTTATGACCCCAGGAAATTGATGTACCAAGTTACCCAACGGGGCCCACATTCTGGTGTTTCACCTCCTAGGGTTAGGTTTTTGGATGTGTAGGGTTTCCATTGTTTCTAAATAACATTTAGGCCTTTGAGACTCATTGTAACACAGAGTTCAGAGGCATGTAACCACCACATCTCTTCTCAGAGATAAGCTACCAGCACTCTAGCTAGTTTATTTCCATTCTATATGTAAACAAGTTTCAATTATTGATTAATGAAATGAAGTGTTATTTCCGTTGGATATTTGTTTCTATCATTATTTGTGTATTCTGTTGTGTTCTTGCATAAATATGGATCAGTGGTATCAGAGAAATCTGCTCTTTCTTGATCCTTCTTTGCATGTCCCTAACCAGGGCAGGGTATAAAGAGTTAGGGCTCGATCTGGTTGAACCTTTGCAAGATCAGCCTCGCAAATCCTGATGGCCTCCCATGGGAAATGAAAAGAAAGATGAGGGTGCAAAAGATCCTATGAAAATGTTGCTCGAGGAAAACCTTGAAAAAAAAGGAACGTGATGATGGATAACTTCACCCAGATCCTTCAACGACTTCCCACTGGCGGCGCATATGCATCTAGCAGCCACTCTGGAGGTGCAACCCTTTTAAGGTACAAGTAAAATTCAACATTCCCATATTTGATGGCCGAATAGATGCAGGTTTCATATATAGATGGTTGAATCTATTAGAAGGATATTTCTCGGTTCATGACTTTTCTGACTGGGAAAAGATTACTTTTTCTCTACTCAAAGCTGCCCCCCATGTCAAGGACTAGTGGGAAACCTACTGTGAGAGAAAGGACGAGGAGAAACCCTCTGTGTTCTCTACCGTACCCACTTGGAATTCTTTCTATGATGCCATAAAGGGACAATATTATCTGGTGGGAAGCTATGAGGACAAGTACATACAATGGATTACACTGCGACAGCAAAGAGATCAAGATGTGCATGAGATGACGAATCTGTTCCACACCCTGCGCACGAAGTTGTGTATCAAAGATTCAGAGAAACATTTGGTGCTGAAGTACTGTAGTTGTATGCACAGATACATTCAGGAGGAAATGGAGTTCCTCAACATCTCCTCACTTGGTACAGCATATCGGTATGCTGCCAAAATTGAGCAAAAATTCAAAAAGAAAAAGTGAGACTTTGGATCTGCGAATCAGAAACAAGGGAAAGGTGCCCCCAAACCATAGAACCAAGGACACAGCCAAAGCATGGAGAATCAAGTAAACTTGACAAATCCTCAAGCAAAGAGCAACACTGCAAATCCAAAGAAGGAAGCAATAAAGTGATGCAAGTTCGATATGAGCCCCACTCACAACATGAGTGTCGGGCCAAGTAGTCACTGGTGGCTGAGATAAAGGTTTTTGAATCAGATGCATACTCTAACATTGAATTAGAACCCAAGAAGGTGAATGATAGAGGGAATAATATTATCAATGCAGATCCCAATGCCACCATTGCTACCATGAAGATCCAAAAGGAAGAACCAGAAGATTCAGAGGAGGAGGAGCATCTTTTCCACTCCCATATTTGGGTAAAGGGTTCCCCGCTACAGTTCATTGTCGACAGTGGGAGCCAAAAGAACCTGATTTCAGTAGAGTTCATGAAGCTATTGGGTTTTCTGACCACAGCACACCCACAGCTATACACCATCGGGTGGCTTCATGAAGGACGAGGTCTTCATGTCATCCAGCAGTGTCACCTTCGCTACAGCATCAAGCCCTTCACCGATGAGGTATTATGCGATATTGCTCCTCTTGATGTTTGTGATGTATTATTAGGTGAACCATACTTATGGAAGCGACATGTTGTGTGTGAGTCCCAGCCTCACGCTATTAATATTACGTTGGGAAATAATTTGTATAGGATACCAGAGGTACCACCTCCTGCCGCTNTGAACCATACTTATGGAAGCGACATGTTGTGTGTGAGTCCCAGCCTCACGCTATTAATATTACGTTGGGAAATAATTTGTATAGGATACCAGAGGTACCCCCTCCTGCCGCTATCTCTTTGGTTAATGCAAAATAATGCAGTAAGCTCATTTCCAAAATCGGGAAGTTTGTTTTCTTGATGATCTTCCCTCAGGGAAAGAAGAAGATCATGGTCACGACCTCCATACAGGGCCACTCCATACAACAACAACAAATGGACAAGTTCATGGAGGAGTACCGGGACATATTCACCTCACCCACTAGGGTGCCTCTCCACTGTCAGGTCAAGCACCCCATCGATCTTACCCTAGGTGCACTGCTTCCCAATGGACCGATCTATCGATGCTCTATTCTGGAGAATGATGAGATCAAGAGGAAAATTCAGGAGCTGCTATAGAAGGGTCACATCCGGCCAAGTTCATTGCCCTGTGGGAGCCTGATCGTGTTGGTACAGAAGAAGGATGGGACTTGGAGAATTTGTATTGACTATCAGGCACTGAATAAGATCACTTTTTGTAATAGGTACCCGATCCCATGGATTGATGACCTCCTGGACCAGCTTAAAGGGGAAAAATATTTTAGCAAGATCGACTTAAATTCCGGGTATCACCAGGTACTGATCGAACAGACCGATGTGTGGAAGACTACCTTCAAAGCCAAGGAGGGCCTTTTCGAATGGTTGGTCATGCCATTCAAGATGAAAAATGCTCCTACAGCCTTCATGAGACTGATGGATGACATCTTGTGGCCATTCACCAACTCATTTGTAGTAGTATACTTGGATGACATCCTGATCTTCAAGTAGACTTGGGAAGAGCACCTCCACCACATCTGACAGGTCCTCCAAACATTGCGGCAACATAAGTTGTGTGCCAATTTGGACAAGTGCACTTTTGGAATGACCCAGGTTCAGTATCTAGGATACATTATTGATGAGTGTGGGGTACATGTGGATCCAACTAGGATCCAATTCATTCGGGATTGGCCAGCCCCAACTACTCTAACAGAGCTTCGCAGCTTTCTGGGCCTTGCTAATTTCTACCGCAGGTTCGTGTTGGGGTTCTCTCATATCACTTGGCCCTTGAGTCAAGTCAACAAAGGAGGAGCGAAAGAAAATTTGTTTTGGTCGGAAACTTAGCAGAAGGCATTTTGAAAATTGAAACATCACCTCTGCTGTGCACCAGTGCTCGCATTGCCAGACTTGCAACAACCATTTGA
Organism: Pseudotsuga menziesii; assembly: GCA_001517045.1. NCBI lineage: Eukaryota > Viridiplantae > Streptophyta > Pinopsida > Pinales > Pinaceae > Pseudotsuga > Pseudotsuga menziesii. The sequence goes on along the minus strand of LPNX010093642.1, from coordinate 259,857 downwards.
GATCGAGACAGTTTCCTCTGACTATGCTATTGGGGCAGTCCTTACTCAACAAGGGCATCCAGTGGCATATCATAGTGAGACACTATCTGACACAGTCCACAAATATCCCACTTATGACAAAGAGATGTATTCCATTATGCAGGCTTGTCGACAATGGTAGCATTACATTTTGGGGAAGGAAACAATCATCCACACAGACCACCGACCACTGCAGTTCATACAGACACAAGGGAAGTTACATAACGATTGCCATCATAAGTGGTCCACATATCTACAACAGTTTCATTTGAACATCAAGTATAAGAAAGGAAGCACCAATAATGTTGTAGACTGCCTCAGTCGACCACTGATCGTGGCGATAACCACCGTGCTCAACTCTTGTGAGCACGAGAGTTCTGATTGGCCGCTTCTCTACAAGAGCAATCCAGAATTCAGCCACACATACCAGACACTCTTGGAGGGAAACTAAGTTCCAAAATTTCACCTCCAGGATGTACTACTATGTTAGATGGGACACCTTTGTGTTCCTTCAAGCGAGCATTCCAAGATGATTTGTGAAGCACACTACAGCCGGGCCACTAGGAATTTTGGGGTCGAGAAAATAGTGGTAGTATTGCAGAAGTATTTCTATGGGCAAAACCTTCGACAGGACGTCAGGAAGTACATCCAATCCTGCACTGCTTGTGCCATTGCCAAACCATCCATCAAGAAGCAAGGCCTCTATACTCTGTTACCTACCCCTAGTCAACCTTGGAAATCTATCTCTATGGATTACATGTTGGGAATTCCTTATACTAAGCATGGAAACGACTTTGTGTTTGTGGTCGTTGACAGATTCTTGAATATGGCCATAATGGCGGCCTGCAAGAAGAATATCATAATAGAAGTCACTCCTAAACTCTTCTTTGAATGAGTGTGGGTACACTTCGGGATCCCAGAGTCTATAATCTCAGACTGGGACAGCAGGTTCCTTAGTACATTCTAGTCTAGCTGATGGTCAATGCTAGACACCAAGCTCACAAAGTCCATAGCTTTCCATCCCCGGACTGATGGCCAGACAGAGGTCATCAACATGATGATCATACACATTTTGCGCATGTACAACTCAAAGCATCCACGCACATGGGATGAGATACTCCCTTATGTACAACACAGCTATAACCGGGCCCTCCACAACTCAACCAACCAAAGCCCCTTTCAGGTGGGCTTGGGATTCCAGCCACTATGTCCCATTGACGTAGTGATGCCATTTGCAGCTACTGATGATGATTCAACTCATATCTAGTCTGAAGTTTCCAAGGAGAACATCTCCATTGAGCGCATTCAACACATTCACCAATAGGTTCATGACATATTGGATAGGTCCAATGGTAAGTACAAGCAATGACATGATCAGCATCGGGTGCAACACAACTTCTAGGTGGGCGACAAAGTGTGGCTACATTTGTAGAAGGAGCGCCTCACTGGACCCCACCAAAAGATTCTCCCACTCTGGTATGGGTCATACACCATTAGCAAAGCTATTTGGGACAATGCATTCGAGCTCAGTACTCCACCATTCCTTGGTCTGCACCTAGTGTTCACTATGGACCTCCTTCGGCCTTACTTTCCACCTCTACTGGACACATCAGATGTGGCAGAACAACTCACACCAATAGAGTTAAACGCTGAATACATGGAACAAGCCACAAGTGATCGGATTATGGACACACAGATCAAGAACACCCGCCAGCAAAAGATCTAGCTATATCGATTTGTCAAAGCAGGCCAACTCCTTCACCTGGGAAAGTGGCTCACCAGGGACCAAGTTCAATAGAAATTTCCTCATCTCATGGAGGAACTCAACGCAATGGGGACCAATGCTTCCTAAGGGGGGAATAATGATCGAGGAGGATATTGGTGGAAACCCACCTATTCCACTTGGACCCCACCATTGTTTCTTTCACTTTTCTAGTTTCCTTAATTGTAGCACAATTTACTATTTTTGGCAGTTTTCGGGTCCTAAACTTCTGGAGTCGTTTTGAGGCCCTAAATGACGTTTTTTCGGCATCGAATGGTCAGACAAATATGAGTCCATTTCAAAATCCATATTTTTTTTTTATGGATGTAGTCCTTAAACAGATATTTCTAATGATGTATCATGCACGTCAAATGGAGGTAGTATGCTAAAGTTATGATCCCAGGAAATTGATGTACCAAGTTACCCAACGGGGCCCACATTTTGGCGTTTCACCTCCCAGGGTTAGGTTTTTGGATGTGTAGGGTTTCCATTGTTTCTCAATAATATATAGGCCTTCGAGCCTCATTGTAACATAGAGTTCAGAGGCATGTAGCCACCACGTCTCTTCTCAGAGATAAGCTACCAACACTCTACCTAGTTTATTTCCATTCTGTATGTAAACAAGTTTCAGTTATTGATTAATGAAATGAAGTGTTATTTCCGCTGCATATTTGTTTCTATGGTTATTTGTGTATTCTGTTGTGTTCCTACATAAATCTGGATTAGTGATATCAGAGCAATCTGATCTTTCTCGTTCCTTCTTTGCATGTCCCCAACGAGGGCGGGGTATAAAGAGTTAGGGCTCGATCTAGTTGAACCTTTGCAAGAATATTAGCCTCCCAAATCACGACGGCCACCCATGGGGGATGAAAAAAAAGATGAGGGTGTAGAAGATCCTATCAAAATGTTGCTCAAGGAGGCCCTTGAAAAACAAAGGAACGTGATGATGGATAACTTCTCCCAAATCCTTCAACGACTTCCCACTGGCAGCGCATCTGCATCTAGCAGCCACTCTGGAGGCACAATCCTTTTTAAGGTACAATTAAACTTCGACATTCCCACATTTGATGGCCGAATAGATGCAGATTCCATAGATAGATGGTTGAATCTATTAGAAGGATATTTCTTGGTTCATGACTTTTCTAACCGGGAAAAGATTACTTTTTCTCTACTCAAAGCTACCCCCCATGTCAAGGACTGGTGGGAAACCTACTATGAGAGAAAGGACAAGGAGGAACCCTCTCTGTTCTCGGCTTTACCCAGTTGGAATTATTTTCAAGATTCCATAAAGGGACAATATTATCCTTTGGTGAGCTCTGAGGACAAGTACATACAATGGACTACGCTGCGACAACAAAGAGATCAAGATGTGCATGAGTTGACGAATCTGTTCCATACCCTGCATACCAAGTTGGGTATCAAATATTCAGAGAAAAATTTGGTGCTGAAGTACTATAGTTGTTTGTACAGATACATTCAGGAGGAAATGGAGTTTCTCGACATCTCCTCACTTGGTATGGCATATCAGTATTCTTCCAAAATTGATCAAAAATTCAAACAGAAAAAGAGAGACTTTGGATCTGCGAATTAGAAACAAGGGAAAGGATACCGATATGCCATACCACCTAGGTCATGTGGCAAAAATATTCAAGCCACTCAG
>LPNX010093642.1:229378-256144 GCA_001517045.1 Pseudotsuga menziesii | reverse complement strand
ATACCCGAGAGTACTTGGAGTATGTCCAAAACTAAACCTTCACGGCTACCCGCAAGGAATATGTGGGCTGAAATGGAGTCTCTGGGGCTATTTTTCGTAACACGCCCATTAGGGTGTGACAGAGATCGGCGCTCCGAGGTCACTTTTCAGAAGTTCCCGCTTCCTTTGGGTATTTTTCCACCGTAAAGGTTTGATCTAGGTGTTGGATTTTCACCTGATGGTTTGTCAGTTGGGAGAGTGAGTCCTAATTATACTAGTCACCCAAGTGCTTTTGATACAGCTTGAATGATTGAACGAACCGTAGCCAAGTGCAGAGCATACACACTGGAGTCTTGTCAATTTTAGTAAGTTTTAAACTGAGTGTTCTTGTTTAAAAGAAAAACCCTCCAGGAACCTCTTTCGATCCAAGTGGATATCAATCAGGGAATCGAGGAGGGGTTAATTTTAAAATTGCTGATAAATAAAAGATGAAAAATAAAACAAATACACAATTCTGGTTTTCTAATTAGTCCTACCACGAATCTCTTTCCCCTTTCGGGTCAATCGGGAAATCGTGGGGTAAGTGTTATGATTACTTTGAAAAACAAAAGTGGAATATGAAATTAATACTAAAATCAAGTATAATACCCTACAAATTAGATAAATTCTAGTTTAAAAAAGAAATAAGCAGAAAGCGACGAAAAGGACATCGACGCAAATCCCCCTAAGGGGGATGGGGAATGGGCTCGAAAGAGCCTATTCCAAAAATAATTTTATTTATTATTGGTTACAATATCAGCAAACTGAAATATTAGAAAATTCTTGGCCCTTATACAGGCTGAAACCAATATCTTACAACTTTGTGAAAATTTTAAGATTTTAGTGAAAAGGGAGACCCCTAGGGGGATTTGAACGCTCCTGAGGCCACTTCGGACAGCAGCTTCCTTTATTTTCTGCAAAAACTGATAAAATACAGCAATCATGTTAGAATAACATATGCCCAAAATAACTTTAATAGTACCTTTGGATCAGCCTACCTTATCTTAAAAAAATGAAATTAAAACTAGCTAAACAGGCGAAAAAGGAACCAAGGAAAGCAAGCTTTCCTTGGGATCTTGGCTTGCTGTTTGTGCAGCCAATGAAATATGCACTGATATTTCAGAATATTAAATTTTATAACAGTGAAAGGAAATATAATGTATGCGATCTACAAGTTTTCTTTAAATTTTCATGCAAAAAGACGATTTCCCTAAAACTAGATCTAGAATGCTTATGAAACTTTTTTAAGTGCAAGATCTAGACTATAGAATTTGGTAAGATAGATATATTTTGGAATTACTTTTAATATGATATATATAATCAAAATCAAAGCTACGAACAGAGTAACCGGGTAAAAATGTTGATTTTTTGTAGAAATGAGAAGAAGAGGAGAGAAGGTCGGATCGTTGCTTGAATGGAGCAAGCTGAAAGGAGGCCCTTTTGTGGAGTACTGAGGGACAGAGTCTTGAGCTTATTGGATAGGAATGGTGTGTATCTAGATCCACACCTTCATCCAATTAGGAACCTACAACTAAATAACACAAGCCTGCACACACCTCGTGAGATCTGGATATAGATGTATAAAGCAACAAAAATGAAAGATCATGCCAAAATAACCTTATTTAAGCATATAACTGAAATTTTTGAGCATACATCATATGGATAAACAAGATCAAGCAATATAGCTTTCCTAGTTTACACCCTTACTAGATTCAGCTGAATCCTTGAAGCCAGAACACAGAAGCAACATAGAATTTGGCAAGAAATTGTAGCTACCACATCAGCAACATAACACTGAGAATCCACACATACACATGCACTACACAGTATAGCATCCAAAGCTTCTTTATTCACAAATGATGATCAAATACAGAGTTACAATGGAAATCCCTTTAGTCCATCTCTAACTAGCTTGGAAGAGGGAGCCTCAAGCAGGATATATACAAATTACAGGCCATCCAGCCCAGGGGGGGCGCAATTCCTCATGGAATCATGTGAAATCGACTGATGGAGAGTTCATCAATGCAGAAATGAAGCTGAACTAAGCCTATTTGTCAACCAGGGGCTTTATTGAGCTGACACATTAACCCATACGCTGACACCTCAGTCCACAAAGCATCCAGGAGAGTCCATACATGTGGAGGAGAGAGAGATGGTGCAATTCCCCATGAAGACAACTGTAGATCAACTCTGGATCTAATTTGATCCCCTCCTTAAGTCAAGGATTTGTCAGATCTAGTCAATCTGCTTTAGATCTGACTGATTTCAATCAAATCAGCTGAGGATCCACTGATTTATGATTTTGGATTTGCTCCATTATTCATCAATTTATTAATTAAAATAATCAATAATTGATTTTTGGGGTTTTCTGACCTGAGTGATGGAAAATCACTCAAAACTTAGGAGATAGTGGGTCCATGGGTTTACATGGTGCTCTTAGCTTGAAAATGAGCACGTACATGACTGAAATCGATTATTTGGCCCACTTTTATTACAAAATCAATTTTTCCAATTAAACTATTAAAAAATAGCCTAAGTTTTGGAAAAATTAAATTTTAATAAAAAACATTGAAAAAACTAAAAAATTGAAAAATTGAAAAACACCTAGGGGGACTTAGACATGTTCATATGACTCAAAAATGATGTCTAGCATGTTTATACATTGACACATAGACTCTGATAACCTCAATAGGCCTAAATTCCAAGCCGACCACCCTAACTTTGGAGGTATGGAGTGAAAAACTCAGAAATTATCAGTCGTTTATTCAACAACCAATAACAACCAAGGGAAAAAACACCCTGGGTTGATCGGATTGAAAAATGAAGTCTAAGAGACCGAGTCTTTTACAGACAATATCATGCTAGAACATTTATTACAATTCCCCCATGGGGTATGAACATGCGATACAGTACAACAAGCACTTCCCAGAAGTACTTCCAAAGGACTTTTTGAAGTCCGAACAAGTTAACCCTGTCCGGTTCACCAGGCTCACTTGATAAAAAACCACAAGTACAAATTAGGTGGTAACAGGTACGAGGTCTGATCCTTTAGTGTTAGACATTTAATTTCTATTGCATATTGGAAATGATTGATTTCTGGAGTCAAGCTATCTTTTGTGGTACCCCAAGCCATAGGAATTTCTCTCCGTAACAGAATTGGCGACTCCGCTGGGGATGTTCCTTGTTTTTCTTTGGGGTTGGGGGCATAATGGGCTTGATATTCTTGACTTGCTCTCTGTTTCTCCCTGTTTCTGTGTTGCATGTTATAGTATATTCATCCATTGACACTCCCCTTTATTGGTTTGACCCTTGGCTTGCTTTTTACCACTGCCTTCTCTATATACGCAGGTTTTTGGCCAAAAGTCACGTACATACGCATATTTTTGGCCAAAAGTCGCATATACACACAGGTTTTTGGCCAAAATCCACGTATACACTTAGTTTTTTGGCCAAAAGTCGCGTATATATGCAGTTGTTCTTTAAATAGTCGCGTACATCCTCCCTTTTGGTGAGTTTAATGTTGTGGGAAGTTGCTAGGTGGGTTGTGAGTGTGGTTGGTTCTTTCTTGGGTTTGTTGTTGTCTATTGGATGCTTCTTTTGTGACAAGAGACCGCATTTTTATTGATTTTTCTTTGAAAGTAGTTTTAGTTATTTATCCTTTTTATTTTGCCATTAGTGCATTACTCTTTTTGTCTCGGTGTCTTGCTGGGCTTGTCTTTTATACTTGCTGCAGAGACCGAGAGTTTTAGATGACTTTTACTGCATTTTTCATTCTTTTATATTGAAAAATACAAAGTAGTCGCACTCTTAGTTGCATCTTATATATGGATTTGAGGAGGTACTTGCGTTGGATTGCTTGGATGAGAGTTGTTTTTAGGATTTCATATAGGAAGGATTGCATTGACATTCGGAAAGGAATATATATTTATGCATCTCATGTAGTGGCATACCCTATTTTTCATTTGACAAAGATTGCACTTAGCATTGTTTGTTATGGTGTGCGTATTTATTTCACTGCTGAGTCATAATGTCATTAGTTTCACGGCCATTTCCCTTTGACTAATTACAGCCAATTAAAATCAACGCTAAATTAAAATGAATTACACTCTTTTCTTTTCTAGGGTGCACCAACAAGCTTAGGTTTTAGGATCTTGGAATAGTTCATTGTAAGTTAATTCTCCAAGATCACTAAAAAAAAACATGTATGTGTCTGTCCAGGTGAGTGTGTGAATTCCTTGGTAGAACCAGTGTTTCTCAGGATCCTCCTCTCAAAAGGGAGTTAAGCACAAGGCAGTGTGAGTGGTTATTGATTGGGATGACCCCTAGTCATAACTGAGTAGCACCGGAGATATTTCCAAGATTGTATTCATATCTGGGGGCTCTTTCGAGAGTTTTGGTCTTTGCTACCCTACCCATACGGTCAGTCCTTCCTGCGATTGTCCACCTGAGCATTGATTATATTGAGGTGACCTTAGTTTCCTTACCTAGCTTATCGAGGGGGTACTCTGTAGGGGTTATTCTGCGGGTGTATCGACCAGGTAGAGGTCGGACAACAAAGTCTCTATATGCGTTGAAGCTGAGGGCCACTATAATTGGTTACGCACTTTCGCTTGTAGTGTATGGGATTTTCAAGCCTCTCCTAGGCGAGACATACCTGCTGCATTCGGGAGCTCACATATCCTCCCCTTGGTTTGCTTGTATTTTGGCTATAGATTTTCTTAGGAGTGTGCTCTTTGTGCACTAGTTGGCATTTGGGATCGTGGTTACTTGAGTATATTTATTCTCTCTTTAGTTTAGGTCCTTTTATTTTCAGCATGCCTGGTATCCTATCACCCGTCTTGGTCCTAGTACGGACCCTAGTGTCAAACTTGGGGGCATCACAGCCCCTTACCGTGCTCATAGATTTGGGAATGGTCATCTTCCATCCTCTACTCCATTTGTGTAGGATTTTTTCCCTTCGCTCGGTCTTTACACCAGTGGTCACCCTCATTGGGGTGGTAGTGTATGCGTGAACATTGGGTCTGCACCTTAGTTTCCTTTTTATGTCTCATCGTTCACCGCATTGTTTCCTTTGGGAGTTGTTGTCATGATCATTCCTCCCTATATCCTATAGTTTGGATTCTTTATTGACTATTTTGGGTTGTTTTGGACTAATATGGTTGTCATGTAGGGTCCATTTTTTGTACACTCTGTTCGAGGTTTTGACCCGTTCATGCCTATCACAGGTATTATGTCTGAACTAGCATATAGGTTAGGATTTCACATCCGCTTGCACTTATGCATTGCCTTATGACTGTTCCATCTTAACCTTAGGTACGAACCCATTCCATGGTATCACGGAACCTTCATGATGTTGTTAGAAGTGGTACTATGTGAATGGTAGAGCTTTCCTATACATGGGTGTCGTAGTTAACTCCCCTTTTCATTTGGCACCCATGCTGTGAGTCCTCTCTTAGGTCCGAGAGTCCATTGTATAGTATTGCCATGACATTTCGCAAGAGCCTCATACTCCTCTTGATCTTTTGTTGGCCTATCTCCCTCTGGACTCCCTTATGTCAAGTTGTGAATGCATTATCATGAGCTTTTCCTGCCTTGTTGAGCTTTATGCTGGCTCCCCTAACATTGCGTTTCAACCATATAGCCCGAGGTTGTCTCATGTCTAGCCATGCAGAGCCATTTTTTATATCCTTCGCAGCTTGATTCCCTTTTTACTAGGAGGGAATTTTCCCCTGAGTGTCGATATCCTACACATGTATCCTTGCATTGAGCATAGGTATGTTCCACTACTTGGAACTAGTTTGTTTTCCCTTGTGACACTCGTCTCCTCCTAGTTTGTAACTATAAAGCTAGTTTATTCTTTTTTCAAGCTTTTCAAATAACTGAAAAAGTCCAAAAGAAACATCAAAAAACCAAAAATCCAGACAAGGAAATATGTTATCTTTGGTAGCTGTCGAGTCATGTCGCCTTAGAATAGAGCATTGTATATCACATCTATTGCTTGGGTTATAGTTTGACTTTAGGAGCTATACTTGTTTATCTGAGTTTATCTCCACCGGCTGGTTAAGCTTCCAGTCCCTATGGAGCCTCTGTTGATGCCTCCTGTGTCACAGAGATGTCCCAGTTTGTATATCGAGTCTATGCTACCTTCATTCAGTCACCATATGCCGTTATGCTCTTGTTCGAAGGAAGTTGAAACCTGATTCGTCCATTCCTCAGTTATCTTGACTTCACATGTCGTCCATTCCTGGTACAGTTACTGGTTCGTGCACTTTATGATCGAGTCCTTCCACATATACTGCTTTGCTGAGTACCTCGTGTTGGATGATGGGGGATGCCTTAATGCCCTCCTTCTAGTGGATTTCATCCCATCAACTTCAGATCATTTATTCTGGGATTGGAGTCTAGAGTCATTTTGAGTGCCTTGAGACTTGTAGTCATCAGTGGCAAGTTCTCTCACCATCGACAGTTTCTTGGGAATACATCAATGTCCCCTGATCGATGGATAGTTTCAAGTGTTTGACCTCAACACATATATTCACACTTGTTAGTATGCACTCTAGTACCTTGATTCCCATTTTCATTATCGGTGGGTGATCTCGCGTCTGTTAATGGTATACATTAATGATCGGTAATCAGACGATGGACTACTATGTTCGACCTCGACACCTCTATTCACATAGTCGGACATGTACTCATAGCGGTTTGTGTAGAAGACTTTCCATATTGGTGGCATCTCTTATATGCTACCTCCTTGATCGTTCCAGTGTTCATGATATTTCACCTCTCGTGACTTGATTCCAGTATATGTCAGATATTTCCAGCCACTATGGAGATCTTGATCTATTATATATCTTCAACCATTTTGGAGATCATGGTCCTTTGTATATCTTCATCATGGAGATTCTGATCTATGTATATTGTACGTGGCGATGACCACATATGTGATATCATGTATCATGCCTATTCATGGCCATTGTACTCTTATGTATACGGCACTGCTATATGTATTTGCAGTTGTATGCAGAGTTGTATTATTGTACTAAGCTAATTGGGTGGCTGGTCTTCCATTTGGGATCCTTCATCACTCCACTTCTGGGATGGACTTATAATGTATTTTGGCCATCGTATGACCCCTCTAACCTCACACATTAGTGGGCATCTTTTATAGCGGATTTCACCACTCTAGGTGAATCACACTTTTTATGGCCTTCCCCTCTCCCGCTGCAAACTCCTTAGACCCTATGGACCACTTTTTGTCCTTTGATGTTTCCTTGATCATCCTTAAAAACACATGAAAAATGATATACGCGACTTTTAAACCTATAAGCACGTACATACGCGGGTTTGACCACTAAAACTGCATACATCGGGATGTGTGCATAATCCAAATCCTTTTGGAGTTTTCCTTGACATGGATCCAACTCATTTGACTCTTGGCCTTCCCTATGCCTTGAGATCACTCGGATTCGACCTTTCACTACCCCTTTGAAAAGATATATAAGGAACCCCTTGGTACATTGAAGGTATAAGAGAGAATTGAGAGCAACGAAACTATAGTCCATTGTTGCCGAAACTTATGCTTGAGTCTGCATCCCTTTGTCCCTTGGAGCACTTTTGTGTTCTTCCCAAGTTTGCCTTCTACTTGTGAGCTTGCTATCGAGAGATGTAGGATTGAAGTGGTGGAGGCCCAAGTGGGGGATTCAGTTTCTCCGGTTCGCACGCGTTCCGTCAGAGGTTGTATCTTGTAATCTCTAATTTATATTAATAGAAATATCTTTTCCTGTCCAATAATGTGTGTTTGAATGAATATTTTATCCATGGGATCATGTCAAATGATTTTACATTATTGATTATATATGCTAGAATAGATCTAACACCATGATATGTAGAATGCTTGTATTGTTTACTTGTTGTTGAGGAAGTAACAGATCAATTCAAGCTGAAGATTGGAAAGCTCAACGGGGATCTACTTCAACCGTCCAGAATACGGTACGAGGTCTGATCCTTTAGTGTTAGACATTTAATTTATATTGCATATTGGAAAGGATTGATTTCTGGAGTCAAGTTGTCTGTTGTGGTACCCCAAGCCATAGGAATTTCTCTCCGTAACATCGTAGGTGAGGAGCACTAGTCTATGCCTAAAGGCTTACTATGTATTCCATCCTTAAAAGTGGGAAAAAATCCCTGGGTTTCCTACGAGGATTTCCTTGGAGAAAAAATGTACAAATGACACTAAATGTTTCAAATGATACAACTATATCATAAACAATACAGATCCATCTTAACTTCATATCTATAAGTCACTGAGAGGGATCCAAAAACTAAAATGCAAATATCTCTTTGGTTAAAAGGTCTGAAGTTAAGATGGATCTACATTGGTGTGCTTACACACACACGTCATATGCCTTCTAATAAAAATTTCTTTTAATTCCTTTTCTTTCAATATGTGATATGTCAAAATCTCTTATAAAATATCCATTAATTTGGAATATTATTCTTGAAAGAGGTAGCAATTCCTAATAGATATAATGCATCGTTCCAAGATTGGAAATCACCAGAAGCATTGAACCTTCAAGGATAAAATGTAGAGGACATAATTAAATGGTCTAAAAATAAAGAAACAGGTGAGTATACAACCAAACTGGGATACTCATCAAGGGTGGAGGAATTGCAGTCAAAAGAAATAGTTTGGTGATGTAAAATTATTAGGAATTTGAAATGTCCTCCCAAATCAAGGATTTTTCTTTGGATTGCATGGGACAATGGAAAAAAAAGGAATTTGAATGGTCTTGGGCCCCTGCAGGTGCATCTTGTGTAAATGTAGTGTGGAAACAATGGATCATGTATTGGTCTATTAGCCTTTATCTAAGGCTGTCTGGAATGAATTATTACAACTATTTCTAGAACAAACAAATGGGATCAATCAAATTTGGTTGATTGTCTTTTTTTAATGGCTATCTGATAAATATGAAAAAGATTTCAAGGTTTTTCCTTGCTTTGTGGCTTTCGAAAAATAGTACGATTTTTCAAGGAACGAGACTAAATACATCCCAGGAAGCCCATAAAATCTGGGTCTCCTTTAAAGGCAGTAGAAATCCTTTAAGAGAAAAATCTTAGAGAATTATAGAGAAACCAAATCTAGCATTGAGCATGAAAAAGATTGGGGTTTCTACAATAAATCTTGTCAAGGACATCCAAGAATGTGCGTGGCCGTTTCAAAGGACCCTAGGAGAATGTGCATAATTGAAAATAGGACTACCGTTAAGATATGGATTTTCTTTTTGAAACTGAATTTGAAGTTGGTTCATTTAAATATATCAAATATCAATGCAGTCAAATTCCTAAATCCCTCAAACAAAAGGTAGCTTGAAATTGCTCTACCTATAAGGTTATTGTTTCACTATGCCTTTTGATCTCTTATGGATAACTTGTACTCAAATTTTGGAAGTAGTGTAGTTCCTAACTTCTAGTCTTAATCTCTCTATAATCATGTTTTTATCACCCTAGTTTTGCCAAAAAAATCTCATAAATTTCACATGTTTTCAGACATTGGAGCTATCGCTTATCTGCTGATGATTATCGAGTCTTCGGTAGATGAAAATATACAATGTTTACTTGTATAGATGGATATATGTCTAGATTCTAAGTTATAGTACTTGCAAACTCCTACAATCAATGGTCCCCATGCTTTTCATTTTATAAAGTTAGTTTTTTTCCTGGAGAGGCACCTTTAGTATAGATCCCCATTCCTCAAATTTGATACTCTGGTTACTCTAGACCAATTCGGTAATTCCTACACTCTTCTCATCTCTAAGAGAGTATGCAAATACACTGGTAAATAGAGCCAACTTAGGTTAAAACTACATCCAGTTCCTATCTCCAAAAGAGTATAAATCGATATGGGTAAATAAAGCCAACTTGGTTAAAATTATACCCGATTATACATAACTAAGATAGAATTTGTGTAATGCAACCTTTGCTAATCCTATAGATAAGAAATTTGTTCATACCACAAAGAGCACTCAAACAATGGAAAATCAAAACATTCTCAAAAACATCCAACGAGTTGCTTATCCAAAAAGCAACCAATTTGAGCATTAAATAACCCTTATATGCTGGCTTATCTACTTAGGTATAACAGTAATAGTAAACGTAATGTAATAAGAGTGAGACTACTTATAATTCCCTTCTAACTCCATGTTACTAGTTTGTGTCATATCAACTAATCTCTACTTACTTTTACGACTCATACTCTATTATATGGGAAGGGAAACACATAGACTTCTCTTAACTAAGATTACAAGGTCATAGTTGATGCATTACTCTTATTATGGTCATTCTACTTATAATGTTATAATGTAAACTAGATTTCACTTGTATACAGGGTAATAATCGTATCCTCTCACATAATCTTATATGGAGAATATGTAAGCTCTTACCTCTATGATTAAGGTTCATGTCGAAGCTTGTACTTACTCATAAACTCTGATTAGTTAATGGTTCTGATTATACCATTGCTTATTGGTCATTTATAATGTATAAGCATAATAATAAGATACAAGTTGGTTATTATAGGGATTATAACTAAGCTCGTATTACTGTAAGCATAAGACTGGAATGATACTAGTCATGAGCTTGGTCACAAGAAGCTAATAGGTCATGTATTGTAATGCTTATAGTGGAAGCTTAGTTCCAAAAATACATTAAATAATTTTTTATGCCTGAAGTTTTATAAATATTAAATACATACATATTATATATGCCATTTCAACAACTTGAAATGTTAAATATTAAAAATACGCACAATGTTACTAAATATGGATTACTTATTACTTCCAAAATTTTATTTTGATATCTACAGATAGTTAAAAACAATACAAATTACATATACATGAAAATTTTCCATTTTAAGGAATTTTGAAAATGTCACTGTTTTAGAGTTAGTTTATGAACCAAAACCAGTTTCTCTTGTTTCATATGTTTAATAAGATCCAGCTTCCCGAATTGACCGAGTAACACCACCTGCATCTAGGGAAAAGACATAGAACATAGAGGTCGCTGTAAAGAAAGGCTTGCTCCTAAAACTTGGTTCTGGCATTTGTACATGTCCATGCCTACTATAAGGATTGGTACAGAATGGAACTAACCTGGGGGGCTTGCATTTACACAGATTAACCCTTATGAAATTCTGGTATTTGGTATAATTTTAGCTGGTAGGTCTCATGTCTAGTACACTACGGGCATCATTATGGGTGCTTTTCCCTTGGTTAAACTTCTCTGAGACAGACTGCCCATGACCTTTCTTAAGGCCTCTGCTATTTTTCTTTGCTGGGGTCACACAAGATTTCTTCACCCTGATGCCCTTTGACTTGTATTCATATTGCTCATGCTCAACCTTTTGTGCAACATAAGCCTTGATAGGAGGTGTGCTGATTGAATTGACTTGCCTTGTAGTTAAATTTGAAACATCTTCCTTCTTTGGAGAAGGAAACACTGATGCAGTCACTCTCTATAGCTTTTGTTCTTCAATTTTTGGATCAGTCAATGATTCAATAGACATTTTAGAATATGCACTACTCGTATCCTTATCTCAAATTTGCTATTTATCTGTATGCTTAGAGGACATTGAATATTCAAACCATGGATCCATCTACTTCTCCTCTACCCATTTAGCAGGTTCTGAAGAAAACATTATAAATGGTTTATATTAATCTGAAAACACCACAAGTTTCTAACTACCTCATGTTTCTGTTGCTTCTTATTGGATCAATGTGTCTACTTTGACACACTCCTCATTTCCCTTAACTGACTTCTTTTCATTATCAAAGCATTTAGTATAATATTTTTCATCTGCAAAAATCTTGTATGAATCATTCTATCCAGTCACACCAGTTGCCACTGGCTCCAATAAAGCAATTGCAGCCTCTGTAACACATCGTTTAGAGGGAGGCAGGGTAGCTTCATCACTCGATAGGCTACTTCTCAAATGATATTTATTAGCAATCAAGTAGCCCATTTTAGTAACACTCCACTGCTTATGAGGATTGGTTATCAATTATTAATGTATTTCTACTCTAATAAACAAGATGATCAATTTAGTTTTGGAATGAATTTCTTTTAATCTGTGTTTGTTGTTCATATTTAAAAAACTTTGCAGGTATATTTGGGAGAGTAGTATGTCAACAGTCATACTTTATCAGGTGTTACCTTTTTAGTGGGAGGTGGAAGGCGTTATGCAGTAACACATTTAATAAGTTTATTATAAATGGCATATCATTAGATCTTTGAAAGGGGATATCTACTCAAAGGAGGCTGAATTGGTTTTTATGGAAAAGTTAAGATAAAGCTTTCCAGAAATATTGAATGAGTTATTATAGAATATTGTTTTTACTCTAACAAATGAAAACAATATGGTGCTTAAATGCAGGTAGGCGATTTTATGCCCATAGGATTCCATTTCTGGCATCTTTAGATGCATTTCGTGCTATGTTTGATGGTGGCTACTGGGTATGAGTGTCATTTTTTTTTGGCATGGGATACAAGTGGTTATCTTAAATATGGCTTGTCTCTCATTTTCTGATTCCTATAAAATTCAATTGATATAATTTGATGTTATTGTAGACTGCATTGTTTACCCTAGAATTTGATATTGTCAAACATGTTAAGTGCATTGTGGCTTCAAGCAATAAATAGAAATTATTTGGGGATAAATTTGTGAACCTTCAATAGGAAAAAGAGGCAAAGGATATTGAAATTCCAAATATAACCTAGGCATACTTTGAACTAATGATGAGGTAATATTATGGTTTCTTCTATGTGTTTCTTATGGAAATAACAACGGATTCATTCCTGTTATAAAGAGTTCAAGCTGAATATGAAATAAATTATGACATGTTAGAACTCAAATATGTCTTATCCAAGAATGTTTGATGATTCTGATGGGGTACTAGTGTCAGATTTATATACACTGGTATAGTAGAAATGACAGTAGATATTGCACAAGACCTTCTGAGAGTTGTTGATCAATCTCTTTTAGAAGGCCTCAAATGTTTGTGTGAATATTCTATTGCAGAGGTATTCTTTTATTTTATTGCGGTTTTTCCTTTTTGTTATGATAATGGCCATCCTTAGCACTGAGATCTATGTTTTCTGTTTAGGACCTTACTTTGGAGAATTTTGCAAGTATATATGATCTTTATGAGTCATATCATGCAACTTATTTGCGTCATATGAGTGTTTTTTACTTTCTGGAGCACCATGAACATATGTCTAACATGTGCGAGTAAGGAAAACTTCTACATAACTGAACAGTTGCAGTGAGAGCCAAGCACTTTTCAGGATCTATCTAATTTTTTATAATCAATTTTCTATGCAGCTACCCTTCCCCTCTAGAATGCTTACTACCAGAGATATGTGATTACTTCTTTAATATATTAAGGCCACAACCTTATATGCCATCATTGTAAAGGAATTTGTGATCATTTTGATTGGCTTCTGTGGATGGTCTCATATTCCCAAAGAACTAGTGCAGAGAGAGGTATTTTGAAGGTGTTTCTCAGCATTGCCAAGATTACTGCTAGTTATGTAGGATGCACCGATTTTTCAAGTGAAGTTGAAGTGAAATGATTTCAAGACGTCAATTGATTGATACAATTTCAGATCTTTTCAAAATGATCCATAATTTTGAAGTCAGAGATGCGCCATCAATTGATATTTGATGGTTTCTCAATTTAGTTGTGTATCTCATCTAACACTTGCAAATTTTTTTCTATTAATAGATGCTTTTGACATTTCTACTTTGTTGTATTTCAGTAGTGGAATATCAGTCTACTCGTCAGGTTAAATTCTAGGTGCAAGTCCTAGGTGATTATGACATAAGAGTATGCACTTAGCCAAATAAAAAATAGTTGTAATTACTGATTCAGATTTTTAAGGGCCATCATATTGATAAAAATGGACAGCTTAGAGATCAGAGAGGAGTCAGTTACAGGACTAGGAAAGTTAAGATTGGGGATGGATATGCCATCACCTTCTACTTGAGTACGTATGAAATCGAGATGGCTTACTCAAACATTACAAGGAAAGTTTGGGTCAGTAATTGGGTAGCCCATTCTCAAGCCAGTAGCCATTGGGGTTTAATATAATGCAAAGACAATGGAATCATAGGGAGCACCCCCTCACTCAGTTCCAATCCTAGGCGCAAATCTAGTTGATTCAGTTTACCGAGACTTAGTAAATTAGACCGTAGAAGCACTTGCATAGGCACCAATAACAATGGAAAAGGTTGGGACAGAGATATAAAAAGGCACATCAAAGAAAATAATTGACGAATTCAGGACAATTGTAATCCTCTTGGAGCGTAGTGGGGGAGACACCTATTAGTCCCCGTTCCAATCTCTTCGCTAGGGAAATTGATTGTATGGCCATTTTCCAGAAAGAAATCCTTGTGTTTTTAAGCCGGATGATACCCTCACTCGTGCTTTCGGTTTCAAAACTACGTCCTTTACCTTTTAGACTGTCTCTTAGAGCTTCACCTCTACCTTTGGTGGTTCTGATTCAATAGATTCAATTGGTAAATCTCTCACCTTTACGCCCATGTTCATTGCTTCTTCGGACAGACAATGATATTCATTCTTTCTGGTCTACCACTCACTTTAGTCTGCCGCTTCATCTGAGTGGATAGCAAGATTCAGTCTTTCTAGCTAGTGAGCAGGATTCAATCGGGGTGCACTAATACATGTGGGATTGACCAGATCATGGGTGCATTCGTAGCCATGCAGGGCCAACTTTATGCCCATCCAGCAGATGCATGTGTATTCACATAATAAATACAAGACATAAGCAATTTCCACCTTAAAAACACAAACTTGCATCCACCGCTTGGGTTTAAACACTAATATCTGATATAGAGTTTGATTTCTTATGTAGGATTTTAGAGAATCCCTGTGCAGAAACTAGGTTTTGCAATTCTAGGATTAATAATAAAATATTAGCACATGTTGGGAAATCAAAAAAGATGCCGATAGACATTGCAATTGGCGCAATGGAAATGAAACCCTATGAAAATGTATAAACATTCACACAAACCTTTGGATGAAAATAATCAGGTATTAAAACAGTAGTAGGGCACAAGAAGTATATAATTTGATGTGGCAAATGCAAATAATAGCAACAACATACATCACAGGGAAAACAAATGGGGATGAAAAATAGACTGGCGTACCTTAGTGGTCCATGGCGGAAATCCCTTGACCTTGTCAAGCACAAGATCTCCAAGCCTTGATTGTCTATAGGCAGCTATTTTTCCTCCTTGTCTTTTAGCTGGTACCATGTCATAAAACCCTCATGGTAATGGAAAATGTAACCCTTATTATTATTCCTGTCTAGCATACCCTAAACAAGAAGTATACCCTTTGAGTCCTCCTCTTCCACAATTTCCATAACACCATTAATTTTCCCCTGCCCCTAATGCCACAATAGTGTCAATGCCTCATAAAAATTGGGTAACTATTAAATTATCGACTAATATTTTATAGTGGCAATATTTTTGTGGCTCCTTGGCAAATGAGAAATGGGCTCACGATGGAATCTGCTAGCCGTAGGTTTCGACCTTTTTGTATTTGTGGTAGTAATGATTAATGGAAAGCCAAATAATAAAGAATGGAACACTGCGATCTTAATTTTGAGGGTCTGCTCAATATTGAAAAAAATGAAACTAGCACGCCCATGGCCATGGTCATTCATTACAAAATAAATTTATTGTTCTTTTTGTTTTTTATAATTTTAATTTGTATAATGCATAAGTAAATAATATGTTTATATATTTAATTATATTAAATCATATGAACTATATATATTTATTTATATTAAATATTTTAACATATAAACTATAGTAATATATTTATATTAATTATATATTATTATTATATTTACATATTTTATCATTATTAAGGTGAAAGTAGTTTATATATCATAAAGGTGTTTATAAATTAGCATACTCCAAAGGGGGAAATGAAACACCGGAGAGAACTTCGATATATTTTAAAAATGAGAGAAAGTTGTGTAAATAATAAGTTTATGTGATGAAAGCAAGTCTACGAAAAGAAGTGAAAATAAGTTACATCAAACTTCTAATTCGCCACATAAGTGAAAATAAGTTTTCTGCAAAACGATTTTGTACATAAAGTTTTTAAATTTGAAAACATTCGGTGAATAAGTCGATGTTTTCTCCTCGATCCTTTGAATGCAAACGGAATCTTACAATGAAAAAAAGTCCAAAAATACAAGGGCAATCTCTAGAGAACCTCGAAACCCCTGGAAGTGGAGGAACTATACCTTTGAAGCCGCTACCTGACCTGGACGTGGAGAGACTATACCTTTGAAATTAAAACTTGAACTATTTGCACAAGTTACACCATTTTTCATGTAAACCATTCATGTGGGTCCTCTTATAATCTCATGTATTGAAGATCATTGAATGACCAAATAAGGTTGACAAGTAAAGAAAATATTTTGTTTCAAGTTTTTAATATCCCAAGTCAATCTTCGTATTGAATATTGATAGTATATAGTCAAGATGTCCATTAGTAGCTTATTGTCCAATTTTCATGACATAATGAATGTAGAAACCAACCCCCTTCCGCACACATATTGCAGCTCATGGGGCACAAGTTTTTATAGACGTAACAATTCCATTGAATTTATTTTTACCTTTTCTTTTCACTACACGTAAAGGAAAAGGCATGGTGCCCTTCGCTCCTTGTGGATCCTAAAACCATCGCGATGGAATGTGGAGGCCCTCTGAGTTGTAAGCTTTGATATATGAAATTGAAATTTACAATCCAATGAACACAAAGTCATTTTCTTATTGTTATATTTCTTTGCAAAATAACTAATATAAATATGACCGCTCATTAGACTCCCATAAACCTTTCTTCAACCTTCATATTCGCATAAGTTTTATTTCTTTTTCAAGTTATGAAACTTTGGTTAGCTCCATTAGTAGAGCTCATTACTAGATAAAAAAAAAAATTCAAAACCATGAGAGCGTCCTCGCCTGTTGATTTTTTAAATCCCAACCAACCTTCAAATCATCCACATGTTTTCCAGCGGGAATGTCTTTCTAGCTCACGGATTTTGGGTTAGTTTTAGTTTTATGGAGAACCCATTAGTTTTAGTTTTATTCTGCCCGAGTGGATATTTAATTTTAATGATCAACAAACTTCTTTTTGTGCTTGCGATACTGTTGGTGTTTTACGGGATTTTCTTCAAAATTAAGCAATATTTTATATAATGCAGATCGATGTTGGATGGACCCAAATAGTTTCCGGTGGTGATATTGATATTTGTGTTTTGGAGGAATCATAGCAAGAAATCATAATGGTACGTTGAGATGCTTGCAGATTCCCCCACATAGATCATCATGGTGGAGCGCTTTGGGGGAATTCAGATGGTAAAAGTGTCATTTCCTAAAGAAGATTGAGAAAATAAATGAAGCATTTTGTTAAACTTCATAGATTTCCTTCAAGAACTGTAATTGTGGATTATTCAAAAATACAAATACTGAATGAGCGAGAGTTTAAGGGGCATTTTGTGAGATTACGTAAATATATTGAAGGTACACCGATATCAGAGAACCAATGGACAAAAATATGGAAGAGAATGAATTTAGTTCACATAAGTTTTTATTTCTTTTTCAAGTTTGAAAACTTCGGTTACCTCCAATTGTAGAGCTCATTGCCAGATAATTTTTTTTTCAAACCATGGTGGTGACATGGCCTGTTGATTTTCAAATCCTAATGAACCTTCAAATCACCCATGTTTTTTCCAACGCAATGTCTTTTTGTCTCATGAAGTTTGGGTTTTTAGATGTATGAACAGAGTGTCTGGTGGACCTACACAGTTGTGTTTTAGATGATATGCATGACCTCCAAGTGTCCCATGGAAACTGTGGAAGTAGACGGTTCGAACGATACAAATATGTATGACAAACTATGAAATTTGGATAAGAGATGTTGCTGAGAGCTCTTCGCCCATCGACTTTAGCGTTGGACAAAACTCATCATTATTGATGATTTATTGCAGTAATCTTCTGTAAGTATTGATGATTGGATACATAATTACCATGTGGGGAAATAGAATGGTGCTTATTGATTATCATGAAATTGATGCATTTGGCGGTATTCAAATGAGGAGGTTGTACCTTGTTGATATTGAAGCTTCTCCCTTGGAACGCAGTATAATGATAGTGAAGTCCATGAATCTCATATGTATTTGCTTGAACAAACATTCCAACTCTTCTCTGCCTTCCTAGATTCTAATGAAGAATTTAAGGCTTCTAACCAGAAATATTTTTGCAAGATGAATCACAGGGAAATAGAAATTCGTTATTCACAGGTAAATAAAAATTCATTCTGTTAAAGTTTGTATGTTTAGTTCGAATTAGTATTGCATATGTAAATATCTAGCTTATGATACATGTAAAAATTTTGTAGGCATCTTGGCAGCTGTTCATACATTTAAAGTTTTGGATAGAGGAATGTGTGAAGATGAAGAGCATACGGGGGTTGGCGTAGGGGACAAAGTCGTAGTGAGTGTTCTGAGCTAGAAGAGTTGCCAAGTAAGGAAATATTGAAGAGCATATAGGGGTTGGCATAGTGTACAATGTGTTCGGTATGCTTCCTATGAGCCTATTCTCAAACATATCCAATGTCTACAAAGAACACAATTTCCCAATAGACGGAGGAATGGAACCACTAAGAAGGTTTCCATGGATATCGAGAGGAGTGAGCTTGCCGAGAAGGGTTATAGAGGTGGGAACAGGACCCGTCAACCTGTTGTTGAAGAGCTCCCAAATGCTCAGATATTTGGTACTTCCAAAAATATCTGGAATGCTTTTTCCTGTTATCCAAAAGATACAATGCTTAGCGATTATGGAGATTTCCCAGAGACAGAGGGATCGAACTGCTGAGATTGTTACTAGTGAGAATGAATTGCTTCAACCGTTGGATCCCAAGGGAGCAAATGAGATGTGTGTAGTATTTTAGTATGTGGACACGAGGAGGCTCCTCATAGGCCATCGACAGATGATGAAACCTACAGAGGAACATGCCCCTTAAATAACACATTTGGTGTAATAAGAGTTTGGAAAAAAAACCCAAAAGAATTTATGGTCAACCCATAAAGTATAAGTATTTGGATTCGGTACAAATAAAAAACTATTATATATTTCCTTTCAACATGTATTTAAATTCTATTTATTTAAAGTTAATTGAAAACTATATTTTATATGAAAATATAAATATTTTAAATAAAAATAAAAGAAATTATATAGAAAAATAATATCCTACTTTCAAATTATAATAATAAAAATTTAAAAAATTTAACATATAATACATTGTTCTTATTATGCTTGAAATAATCACAAAAATAAAGTAAAGTATATATAAGAGTAAATCTCACCAATAAACTACGGAGAGGATGCCAACTGTCATCGGATAAAAACTCATAAAGAAGCTGAGCATTATTGCAAAGATCTTCGACGAATTGCTGAGAGGGGTGTCTGCGCATAGGAGTGATTTCACAGGAAAGAGAACTTTTTCCAGGAGTCAAAGAGGATTATGGAATTCCTGTTTTTCTCCCACAGATAGACAAGCATTTCCTCTTCTTTGTTGGGAGCTCTATTGGTATTTTCATTGGATCGGTAAAGAGATTCAACAAAAAGGAAAAGAACTGAATTTAAGAGCAGATAAGGTGCTATCCTTGACAATGTAAATGTTTCAAAGTACAATTTTAGAACTAGACGATTGAAATTTTTTATGAGAAAAATCTTATATTTCGCACAAACTCATATTGCATTTTTGGAAGTCAATATTGCATTGGGCCTCCCCACCACAGTGCCTTCTATTTTTTTGTGATCTCCCATTGCTATGGTTATGAGTTTTGTTATGAGAAGGATTTCAACTAAGCTTGGGTCATCTCAAAGATGAGCCAAATATGATAATGTTTGTGAGTTTCATTCTCACACCATAAAATTGTTCATATCTCTACAAGGTTTTAGATTTTTCAACAACGTTATTCACAAAATCTTAATAGAAAATGATGCCAAAGAATTTTCTCTGGGTGCGAGTAAGGAAATAGTGAGGGAAATTTACTTCATAATAAATGGACAAAGATCCCATGGAGAAAATGGTTCCATGGGAATTTTTGAGAACCTTGAAGAAAATTCCCCACGACAATAGAATGTGATCATTTTAAGTTTACTTGGAATTGTACACCATGTTTATGATAATAATCAAGGCTATGTAAAAATACAATCCCTATTTTTGCAAGAATTTTCTACAATATTAAATGAAATTAAGGTGGATACTAACAATATTGTTCTTGGAAGTAGAGACATTATAAGAGTCGTGTTGATGGGATGTTCGTGCGCGCAGATCAAGCGAATGAAAAGGAGATCAGTAGCGAAGATTTCACTACAGTAAATACATTTCTCCAAGAGAATATATATATTACAAAAGAGGGAAAAATAAGGGATAAGATAGATAAGATACGCATATATGTATGTTGTACCAATAACATGAGGAAAACTATGAATACCTACTTGTAAGATGTCATTATATGAAGTAAGTATGGGAAATATTGCGAGATGTAAGATGTAAGAAAAACTACGAATACCTACTTGTAAGATGTCAAGTGAAATTGAAGTGAAATGATTGCGAGACGTCAATTGACTGATACATTTTCAGATCTTTTCAAAGTGAACCAGAATTTTGAAGTCAGACAAAAAAACACAAACTTGCATCCATCGCTTGGGTTTAAACACTAATATTTGATATAGGGTTTGATTTCTTGTACAAGGTTTTAGAGAATCCCCATGCAACAACAAGTTTTTGCAATTATAGGATTAAGAAGAAAATATCGGCACATATTGGGCAATCGAAAAAGATTGACGATATCCATTGCAATCGGCATAGTGGAAATGAAACCATATGAAAATATGTAAACATTCACACAAACCCTTGGATGACAATCGAGTATTAAAACATGGTACAAGAAGTACATAATTTGATGTGGCAAATGCATATAACAACAACAACATACATCGCATACATCAAATAGGGGAAAACAAATGGGGTTGAAAAATAGACTGGCGTACCTTAGCGGGCCATGCTAGAAATCCCTTGACCTTAGCAAGCACAAGATCTTTGCGCCTCCATTGTCTACAGACACCAGGAGCCTCCATTGTCTAGAGGTAATTGTTTTTCCTCCTTGTCTTTTAGCCGGTGCCATGTCGTAAAACCCTGATGGATATAGAAAACGTAACCCTTATTATTATTCCTGTCTGGCATACCCTGAACAAGAATTATACCCTCCCTGTCCTCCTCATCCACATTTTGCATAACACCATTAATTCCCCGACACAACAATAGTGTCAATGCCTCTAACAATTGGTTACCTATTAAATTATCGATTAATATTTTACAGTGGCAATATTTTTGTGTCTCCTTGGAAAATGAAGGAATGGGCTCACGATGGAATCAACTGGTCGCAATCGATAGAATAAAGAATGGAACACCAATTGCAAGTGAATATTGCGATGGAGTTTAACAATTTTGACGGTTCGCTCAATCTTGACCCAACCCATTTATATCTCAAGATTTAACATCTCCACCCTCCCATTGATATATAATTTCTTCTTTGGCGTGTTTATGTATAACCAATAGGGATTTTAATACCCTCTCGACCACATAGGCTTTCATCTCTTCTTCTTAAAGTTGTATTTTATTTTATTTTTAAAACTAATGAGAAAAAAAGAAAAAGGTAAAAATTTAACAAAATAGATTTAAGAAAACTAACAAATAAATCGATTGTTATATGGATGTTTTCACCATAACGTCATGTCTGATGTGTTGTCATTGGCCCTAGTCTATAATGTCATCTCTATGTGGGAAATATTTGGCTTACAAGCAAGAAATGGTCATTTCAAGCTTTGTGCAACCAAGAATAATTATCATTGATTGGGCCATACTATCAATTCAAAACATAACGTCTAAGGGTAAGGGGCTCATGGGTCATGTGTGATGGCCTAGACCACCTCAAAGGCCCTATATACTACATAGATAATATTTAGCCAATGAGTAAGATATGTCGGTCATTTTGAGGCTTGACACACCAAGTATGGATTTTAGTCCCTAGGCCATGATTTCATGTGAAAATAATTATTAGGCCAAAACATTTTTTCCTTAGGGCTCATGAACTATGTGTGGGGCCTTAGGCCACCACGAAGCCCTATAAAGGGAATATTGGCATGTGAGAAAGATATAGTACCTCTTTTATGAATTTTGGTTAACCATGGACATTTTTTGTAACTTAAGCAATGGCAAGGTCAAAAGACATAGCCTTAGGCCATAACATTTTCATTTGGCCTATAAGCAAAATATGGTCATAGAAAATTCTACACAAGGCGCAATAGACAAATAGGAAAATTCAACAACGATGGAGAATCCTTTGCATTTTCCCTTAGAAATCACACTACCTAACATAAAATTATAAAGAAGCCACATGAGTTGATTCAATACCCAATTATTTCCATCTTCGGTATTTTGATTCAATCCCAAACTCTCTCCATCTTCAATGATCCTATTGAAGGAAAATGCACTGATTTCTTTAACGGAATGTGGAAGCTGGAAGCTGGGAGGTCATCCAGAAGATCCATGAGAAAGAATTATCATGACTGGTACTTGAGTACTATGTGGTTCGAGAGCCACTTGTTATAAATCCAAATCTTTGCAGTGTTGCATGCCCGATCCGTTAGCCCCTATAACATAGCAAGCTCACCTAATTTGTTCTCAGCATCCAATGATCATATGGATTTGGCCCCTTGTCCCCATAATTTATGTGCCCTCGTAGATTTTTAGGTATGGCTACTCATATTAGGTCTTCTGGATGGGTCTTATCCTGGCTAGTCCTAATTAGTCCATCTGTGTGAATCCCTCTCATAAAACATAGCTGTAAATGCCAATATGTAGTAATACAAAATCCAATCGTGAGATGGTGATCTAAATTTTGGTGACCTAGCATCAATAGCACCACCAACATAGGTATATATTATATAGTATCAGAGAGAGCATCATCTAAGATAGAGATAGTATAGGCAGAGACAGTAGAGGCATCAATAGTGGTAGAGCTCTTAGTTTACTTTGATCCATCCCCAAAAGCCAGGATTTGAATGGCCTGGCCCGAGAATCAAGACTCCCATGTTTCCAAATGGGCACCCTGAGAAGTCCTCATGGGAAGAATAATATTAAATCCTCTCATGGTCGAATTGGGGATAGACCAGATGGACCAAATTGATAGGAATAACCCCAAATCCATAGATTGATTTAGCAGAAGCCCCTTTGGGAAATGGGTAGTTGTACATAGATATATATTTGGAAAATCCTTCATGTTTTACTTCGCCTCCCTATGAAACTTCATAGGTTTTAATCTATATTTTAATTTGTATAATGTATAAGTAAATAAGATGCGTATATATTTAATTATATTAAATCACATAACATATGAACTATTTATATTTATTTATATTAAACCTTTTAACATATGAACTATAGTAACATATTTATATTAATTATATATTTTATTATATTTACATATTTTACCATTATTAAGGTGAAAGAAGTTTATATATCATAAGGGTGTTTATAAAATATTTACCTATTTTATAAATTCCATTAAGTATTATATTTACATTTATTACAAGTATAGTATGGATGGACTATGAATGTATGGATTTTAACATAATTCCCTAAAATGAAGCATGTTTTGTTGGGAGAAAGAAAATGGGAACAATTTCAATATTATGTTTCCCTTGTGGTTTGAATTTTGTACTTTGGTGGGGTGTTTTAGAATAATCCCACTTGTTATGCATGCTTTAAATGGTAAACATATCACATAAGCTTTAAATGATGACAATGATGAACTATATGACAATGACTGTGATTATGTTTTTGATGATGACGATGATGGAAATGATGATGATGATCATCATCATCGTCATATTTTTCATTTTCATCATGATTATCACAATAGTCATCATCCATGTCATAATCATGATTATTGACATTTTCGTCAGTTATTCATCATTACCTTTGGCATAAGAAATAGCATCTACCCAAAATATGTGATTAGTGGAAAAGGGTCATGGAGGACACACACGATTTATGCATGACAAATAACAACTTATTTTTTAAGATGATCAACACCATCATTCTCATTGTATTCATCATCATTGTCATTGGCATCATCACCATCATCATCATTCATTTCATTGCCATCATAATCATCGGCAATGTCATCATTTCCATTATCCTCCTCCTCCTCCTCATCATAATCGTCATCATCATCATCATTGTTATCATTCTCCTCATTATCAACAACTTTATCATCATCATCATAACCATCCTCAATATCATAATCATTATCCTCATTTTCATCTTCAACATCTAGGTGTAAAACTAGATGCAAAAGTGGATAAAAACATGAATGCAAAAAAGGATGCAAACATGGATGCAACAAAAGTAGGTGCAAAAGTGGGTACATAATGGGGTGCACCAAAAATGGATGCAAAAGGTGATGCAAAAGTGGATGCAAAAAATGATGCAATCATGGAAGCAAAACTTGATGAAAAAAGTGGCACAAAAGTGGATACAACCATGGATGTAAAATTGGATACAAAATTGGATGTGAAAGTGGATGCAACAAAAGTAGATACAAAAGTAGTCGTAAAACCCAATACAAAACCCGATGCAAAAGTGGATGCAAAACGGGATGCAATAACTGATGTAAAATTGGATGCAAAAAAATATGCAAATGTGGATGCAAAAGTTGAAGCAAAAGTGGGTGTAAAAGTAAGCGCAAAAATGGGTGTGAAGTGGGACGCGACAACAGTGGATGCAAAGTGGATGCAATAGTAGATGCAAAAAAAGACGTAAACATGGATGCAAAATGGGATGCAAAAATGGATGAAAATGTGGGTGCAAAACTGGATGAAAAAATGGATGCAAAAGTGGATGAAACAAAACGAGATGCAAAACTAGACTCAAAACAAGATGTAAACTTTGATGCAGAACTTGGTGCACGAAGGGATACAAAAAAAGAAGCAGAAGTGGATGCAAAAGTAGATGAAAACAAGGGCGTAAAAGTTGAGGCAAACATGGGTGTAAAAGGGGGCGCAACAAGTGTAGATGTACAAACTAGGCACACAATTAGGTGCAAAACTAGGATAAAAACTTGTCGTAAACCCTGACGCAAAACCTGGCACATAACCAGGTGCAAAACCTAGTGCAAATTACACCGCAATTTGGGCCAGGTTTAGAAAAAGGACGCAAAAAAGCCTAAAGTAGCACCAACCCGTGAAATTGCACCATTTTGTCCAAAACATGAAGAAAAATACATAGAAAGATGGTCTAGATGCAAAAAAGGATGCAAAAAGAGACGCTAAATCTAGTTTTTGTTGTAGCGCGTCATGGATATCGTCATGAAAAATGCATGTGTTATGACTATCATCAGATAATAATATTGAAGATACCATTGTGGAAAATCCATCTATTATGACTATCACTAGTTAACGAATGTTTCGTTGGCATCATTCAGTTTTGTCATTTTTGTGTGTGTAGCCCGCTGCTCAGTCAAATAATGGAAACATCCGAGACCATTTTGCTAACCTAAATTTCATGGTCATTTTATTCAATTGAAATTTATGGTTGATAGAGGTCTATCTATTGTGGGATTCAAGATGATTTTAAAATTTATTAATTAATATGTTTTATTTTAAAATATTATATTTTTATTTATTTTATTATTGCGCCAAGAGGCAGTCTACATCCCAGTATGGGGGAGATCTTGTAACGTTACATAACGTTATGTAACGTTACTTTTTACTTCTAAAAGGTAAGAAGTAATAAATATATTTTCTTGGCCATAAAAAAAAAATTATCCCCGAAAATAAATGTCAACTAGAAAAACCACCTAATATGGGGGACATGTTGTAATGTTCCTACCTAAAAAAACAATAAAATATAAAAATTGAATTATCCGTGGCATTGCACATGGTTTTAAAACCATGTGCAAGGCCTCCTAAACAACCCATGTTTTTATTGTGCATGGTTTAGGAGGGCCTTGCAAATAGTTTTAAAACCATGTGCAAGGCCTCCTATACAACGCATTGTTTTATTGTACATGGTTTAGGAGGGCCTTGCAAATGGTTTTAAGATCATGTGCAAGGCCTCCTAAACAATACATGGTTTTAGGAGGGCCTTGCATATGGTTTTAAAACCATGTATGGGGGAGATGTTGTAATGTTATATATCGAAATTAAATTAAAGGACGTGTCTTTTGATTTGAATCAAATCAGTGGCTATATATAGGACACACCAAAGCTGATAGCTCCTTGAGTGCAATACCTAAGAAGAGGTTTGCACCTCTAGATATTTGATCCCGCTCGGCGCTTGATAAGGATTTGGATCTACGCTGGTGTAGATTGCAATTATAATAGGTTTGATAGACCAAAGTTGGTTTTAGTGGGCCTTAATCATCATCATCATCATGAATAAATAATTATTTATTTTATTTTTACTAGGGAAATTTATAACTAAGGACTCAATTGGTACTTACAGAGTCGACCAATAAAACACAAATAAGATTGAGCAACACCTATACCACTTTTATAAAAATTAATTTTATTATTAA
>LPNX010093642.1:196805-229260 GCA_001517045.1 Pseudotsuga menziesii | reverse complement strand
TATATTTGATAATGATTATGACTGATGATATATATGTGTGTGTGTGTGTGTGTGTGTGTGTGTGTGATGATGATGATGATAACTGTGATGTAGTATAAGTGTGATTAATGCTTGCTTTTATATTAATAAATTTATTTATTTTTTATTTTGATTTTATTTATTCTAGGATATTTAAGAATTTTTAATAATCATATTAAGTTTTACGTTAAGATATTTATAGATTATTTATTTTATAAATCTAAATCAAATTCAACCAATGTTAATAACATATTCAAAGTTTACCTAATAGATGTAGAAAAACAAAATTAAAGGCAACTCATGTTAATAATATCTTCAAAGTTCACCTAATAAGTATAGAAAAACAAATAGAAAGTACGCCATTTTATTAGTTGTTACATTAAATTCTTATTCGTAACTAAGTCAAAGTGAACTAATCATTTAAAATTAATTGATATTTATTATAGTAATCAAAATCAAGTATGATCAATACTGGATGGATTTCTTGGAGCGATTTTAACATACTCCTCAATTAATGGTGGCAATTGCTTCGTAGGAGTAAAGGATAGTCGCCATAGGTTTCTGCTGAGAGCGTTTTAGCTACAAAAACCCTCACACGATATCTTTTACATAGATTTTCACAGATTAGATCAAGGTGGTACTTGGTTGACATCCGGACGAGTTTTTTTTTTGGTGGTATTGAAGATGGCTACGGTGATTAGAAGTCCATGCGCTTCCAGGAGATGGACTACGATGGGAGACTGATATAGTGGTTTTGTCTTGGAGCTCGTGTTTGTGGTGGCATTGTTTTGGTGTGGCATCTGTGGGCCTTTTTCATTGGTGGTTCGGAGGTGGTATTTGGTTATTTTTGGGGTTTGGGTTTGTGGCTTGAAGGGTTTTGGGGTGGTTCGGTGGGGAGGTATGGAGGAGGAGGTGGATTACTCTTCGGATGGGGTCAATGAAAGAGATATTTTCATTGTTGATGGTATTTCTGGTGCTTTGGATTGGCAGGGGACATCTGGACCTCTGTTGTTAGGAAGGGGGCCAGAGGTCTTCTCTGGGCTCGTGGATGAAGTGGGGATGGATGGGAATGCAATGATTTCAAACCCCAGGTTTTCTTCTGTGGGTTTGGAGGGGTTGGAGGCAGATTTATCTCTTTTCAATACCACTGTGGGTTTGGGTGTGGACCGGCCTGACCTAGCTGGACTTCTCGGTCGTACTCTCTCCCCTCATACTGGTTTCTTTACAAATTTCCCTGCTATTTCATCGGAGCTCCTAGTAGAGGGTATTTCCCCTCTTCTTGGAGGTGGTATTCAGCATCAGGGTTTGGGTACTGAAGGAAGGGAGATTCCTAGGGAGGCAATTTCTTCCAGTGGTCAGGCAGCGGTTGCTCTGGGAAGCCCTAAACGTTTTCCTGTGGCTGAATCTTTTTTAGCCCCTAAGCATGGGGGGTCAGTGAAGGTGGGATCTCAAAAAGGTCCAAAGGCAGTAAAAGATAGGAAGCGTAGGGACAAGCTGGTGCTGGGGGTTGATGTTTCAATGGAAGAGGACGAGGATATGTCCATGATAGCAATGGTTGGGCATGTCCGTGGCAAACATTTTGGCCGTGGTTTTCTCTGGAGCTGGGTGGCTGAGCAGTGGAAACATTTGCTGGATACTGAACCTGAAGTTCGGGTTTTGACTAAAGGGTGGTTTTCTTTCATCATGCATAGCAAAGGGGAGGTTGATGTTGTCCTGGGAAGGAAATGGTCTATGCATGGGATTCCTATTGTATTGAATCGTTGGACACCTTTTTTTGATTCACAAAAAGAGAAGATTAACAAGGAGCCTCTGTGGGTAAAACTTCCAGGTTTTCCTATGCACTTATGGAATGAGAATCGATTTGCTGCAATTGGGAATTTTCTGGGTGAATATGTCTGTGCTGATTTATCCTTTCTGGAGATTGGTAAGTATTCGGTGGCCAAAATCTTGGTAAATATCGATCTGCGTCTGAGACTTTCCTCTGAGATTAATGTACAGACAAAGGATGGGGACTTTGTGCAAATTCTTCACTATGTGGGTGTGTCGTTTAGGTGTCACCGCTGTCATACATATGGACATTTGGTGGCCAGTTGTCTGCTTCCCTTTAGGGCCAGCAAACCGATGATTGAAGATGATATTGATGGGGTGGATGCTACTAAGGAGGAGGGGGTTACTGCTGATGTGGGGGTTAGGAATTCTGGGCCATTGGA
This sequence comes from Pseudotsuga menziesii, assembly GCA_001517045.1. Classification (NCBI taxonomy): domain Eukaryota; kingdom Viridiplantae; phylum Streptophyta; class Pinopsida; order Pinales; family Pinaceae; genus Pseudotsuga; species Pseudotsuga menziesii. The sequence goes on along the minus strand of LPNX010093642.1, from coordinate 227,032 downwards.
TGGAAGGTCGGTGGATACAGAACCAGAGGTACAGGCTACTTCCAGAAAACTCCCCTTTTCATTAGACATGGCTATGTGCGTGGTAGTCAATGGCAAGCAGGTTCGTAGGGGATTGTTCACTGACAGACTGGGGACTGGGGTTAATGCTATTGTTTTTTCATATCAGGATGGCTCCAGGAAGACTTTAGTGCAGGCCAATACTCGCAGGGGTTCATCTTCGAATCCCTTGGGTATGTCTTTTTTCCCTTCTCCTGTAGTTTCTCTTGTTACTGATTCTGATGATATGGGGGGGGGTTATGTCTTTTGGTTCTCCTTTAGCCAGCCCGGCTTTCCACTGTCCTGTTGCTCCTTGTCCGTTGCCCTCGTCTGATTGTATTTTCTCCCCTTCCATTGTTTCTACTAATATTTCTACCAGCTCTGAGGGAAGAAGTATCAGATATGCCCTTAGAATTAAGGAGATATCCTTTCAGGGGATGGGGGGGAAAGGTCTTCCTAAGTTGTCCTTGCATGTGGTGGGGAAAGGTCATGGCAGAAAATATCTTTTGTCCAAAGCACAAGAACAGGCAAAGGTGGATTTAGGGATGGGGACACAATCTTCAATTGAATGGGCACTTAGAGCAGTGAAAGCCCAAGCGGGGTCTCCCAAATGAAATTTATGTCCTTTAATTGTCGGGGGTTGGCGAGTCCCCTCAAAAAATCGTCTCTTCGGGGGCTGGTGGATTTAAATCAGCCGGATGTTATTCTGCTGCAGGAAACTTTGGGGTGTAGTGAGGAGGTTGTTAGGGTTTTAGAAACTTTGCTTTCCGGTTGGAAGTTTGTGGCTGTGGATGCTAGGGGCCGCTCTGGAGGTCTGGCCTCGGGGTGGAAGGTTCAAAGCTGTAGGTGTGATTGTTCTTGGGGAATTTATTCTGGTGTGGGGTTGGCAGTGTGGGACTCTGAGATTGGGAAGACTATCACGATTCTTAACATCTATGGGCCATATTTGAACAGAGCTAGCTTTTGGGATTCTTTGTTCACTTTGGACCTTTTCGACTGATGTAATTTTGGGGGGAGATTTTAATCTTACTCTGGGGGCCACTGAGGTCTGGGGGCCTAGAGCTGCTCCAGATGTTTTGGACAACTTTTTCATTCAAGATTTTGTGAGGAAGGATATTCTAGACATACTCCCGCCAAATATTGTCCCTACCTGGAGAAATAAGAGAGCAGGGGATCAAAGGGTAGCTAAGAGATTGGATAGGTTTTTGGTGGTTGAATCATTAGCTCTTGGGGTGGATCTTGTTCGGCAGTGGGTGGGGACAGGAGGGATTTCTGATCATTGCCCCATTTTTCTGGAATTTCAGGGTCGTCAAAGGAAGCCCCCAAGTCCATTCAAATTTAACTCCAGCTGGTTGAAGGAAGAGGGTTTTCAATCTTTGTTTAAGGAGTTGTGGAATCCTCGTCCACAAAACTCTATGGAGCATGCGAGGGTTCATTTTTACCAAAATATGAAACGCATAAAGGAGGAAACTATCTCATGGGCTCATGCCAAGAGGGTGAATGATGATATGAACTTGAGGGAATGTGAGTTGGCTATTGATAGGTTGCTTCACAGTCTGGGGATGGGGTTCTTGGATGAACAGACTAAGGATAAACTCCTTTCTTTGGAAAAGAAGTGGAATGTGATTTTCTGTGAGCGAGAAGAAATGTGGAGATTGAAGAGCAGAGCAATCTGGCTTCAGTGTGGTGATGAGAATACAAATTTTTTTCAAGCTTTTCCTAAGGGGAGAAAATTTTCCTATTCTATTTGGGAGTTGTCTTCGGCAGAAGGGGAACCGGTGTCCAGTTTCGATGGGCTGGCTGATCTGGGTGTGAGAGATTTTGGGGATTTATTCTCTGCTCAACCTGGAGCTAATATTGCTGAGGTCATTAGGGTGGCATAGCTCTTTCCCCGATTTGTGGATGAGGAAGAAAAAAGGTTGTTGATGGGGGAAGTTTCGATGGAGGAGCTGGCGCGAGTGATTCACTCATTTCAAAAAGATAAAATCCCGGGGCCTGATGGTTGGCCTGTTGAATTATTCTTGGGTTTCTTTGATTTCTTTGGTGAAGAGCTCTTGTCAGTTTTTGAGGAATCTCGTAAGGCTGGGTTTATTCATGGCCCGCTCAATTCTACTTTTATTGCTCTTATCCCAAAAATGGATAAACCTGCAAGTTTTGAGGATTACAGGCCCATCTCACTTTGCAATTGTTTATATAAGATTATCTCTAAGGTTATTGCAAAGAGACTCAAATCTGTTTTGTCCCAACATATTTCTAGTGAGCAATTTGGGTTTCTGGAGGGCCTTCAAATTCATGAGGCCACTGGAGTTGCTCAGGAAGGCCTACATACTTTGAAAGTTTAGAAACAGAAAGGAGCAGTGATCAAGATTGATCTCTCCAAGGCGTACGATCGGGTCAGTTGGCTTTACCTTAGGATGTTGCTTACACACTTGGGATTCTGTTATGAATTTGTGAGATGGATTATGGCTTGTATCAGTACGGTGAGTTTTGCAGTCCTCATTAATGGAGCTGCTAGCCCTTTCTTCCATGTGGGAAGGGGTCTTCGACAAGGGTGTCCCCTTTCTCCCCTTTTGTTTCTTCTTGTTACTGAAGGTCTCAGCCGCTTTATTTTGGCTTCAAAAGTGGAAGGGACTTTTCGAGGCACTGCCATTTCCCAGGTATTCTATATTACACACCTCCTTTTTGTTGACGATATTATGATTTTCACTAATCGGTCGAGACAAGATATTGATAAGGTGTCTGAAGGACTAGTCCTTGTACAAGCTGCTGCGGGCATGGTTGTAAATATTGAAAAATCCACTATATCATGCTCGAAATTATCTGAGCAGGAAACAAACAGAATTTCTCTTCGTTTGCCTTTTAGAATTATGGATTTGGATGCCGGGTTAAAGTATCTGGGGTTTTTCTTAAAACCGAACTCTTACCTGAAGGTAGATTGGCACTGGTTATTGACAAAATTGGAAAAAAGACTTCAATGTTGGAGTAAAAAATGGCTCTCTCGGGCTGGGAGACTGGTTCTGGTAAAATCTATTTTGGAAGCGATACCCGTCTACTGGATGTCTCTTGCATGGATGCCTAAGGGGATTCTTGAATAGATTCGCAGGCTATGTTTTTCTTTTCTGTGGAGAGGTAATAATGATCACAGGGCTATGGTGTGGGTGAGGTGGGAGAAAATTGTTGTTCCAAAAGCATTGGGAGGGTGGGGGTTAAAAAAATATTTTCCTTTTTGCACAGGCATTAGGAGCAAAAGTCTCATGGAGACTTATACATACACGGAGTCTTTGGACTCGCATGGTGTATCATAAATATATTTCTCCTTTGACTCTTATTGAGTGGATTCGGTTGGCGGACAAATCTCAGACAAAATTCTCAGTGGTCTGGAAAGCGGTGGTTAAGCATTTTGATCTGATTGGCTCTAGTTTGGTGTGGAGAATAGGAAATGGGAGTGGTTTGTATTGGGATTGATCCCTGGGTAGGTTGTGGGAGGGATAGTGTCCTTCCTGAAGAACTGAGATTACACTTGGAAACAAGAGGGTGTCTTTTTATTGCTGATATTGAGGATTAGGAAAATTCTTCGTTATGGCATCAAGGCTGGATCAGTGCTCAGAGACTTGATATTCATAATGATCTGCAGGTGGCATGGGAGGGTTATATAAGGCAGTTAAGGGTTACAAATTTCAGATTGACTAACATGGAGGATAAATTGGTTTGGGACTTTCATCCTTCAGGGTGTTATTCTCCTAAACATGGTTATATTCAGATCAATGTGTTGGTTCATAACCAAGAATTGGTTTGGTGGTGGAAATAGTTGTGGAAGCTAAAATGTCCGGGTAAGGCCAAGTTACTCTTCTGGGCTATCTTGGAAAATAAAGCTCCAACATGGGACATTTTGCAAAAGAGATTTCTTGAAGGCCCAGGTTTTTGTGTGTTGTGTCGGAAGGCTGAGGAAACTATTCAACGTATTTTTGTTCAATGTAGTTATACTCAAACTATATGGACTAAAGTGGGTAAATAGATGGGTTTTATCGTGGAGTGGCAAGGAGTTTCTGCTCTTCAAGCTTTTCAAAGCTAGTGGTCGGGTCAAAAATCTCTCCGAGCTGTTCCATGTATCTTCGCTTGGGGGATTTGGATAACTCGCAACAAGATTATTTTTCAGGACTGTCGAATCCCGATGGAGTCTGTTGTGGCTCAAATTGTTGCAATTATTCATCATTTCAGGGAACCTAAGAAGCTTCTCAAGCATAGGCCTGTGCAGGAGGAAATGATTGACAAGACTATCCCTTGGGGATTTTTTGATGGAGCTTCACAAGCTCGGCAATTGAGATGTGGTGGGGGTGGAGTCCTTTTCAAATCCGAGTCTCATTATTTTCATTTCTCGGCGGGATTAGGGTGGGGAACAAACAACTATGCTGAATTAATGACACTTAGGCTTTTGCTTTTATTTGCTTTGGAACAGGGTTGTTTGTCTTTACAGGTCTTTGGTGATTCTATGCTAGTTATTGAATGGGAAAAAGAGATTGTTCAGTGCTATGTGATGATACTTTTACCTATTCTGGAGGAGGTGCTCCACATAAAACAATTGTTTAATCATATTTCTTTTACTCATGTCTATAGGGAACAGAATGGGGTGGCTGATCAGTTATCCAAGGAAGCGATGCTGTGGCTGTTAGATTATGGCATATGGAGGATAACTGTTCACTCTCACGAGGGCTCATACAACTATTATCATTGGCCATTTCATGATACAGTTTTGGATCAGCAGTGAGCTTTGGCTCAGTTTTTTGTGACCTGTCAATGACTATGATTTGGTTTTGATACTCATATATGTATCGAGCAGATATATATTACTGTCTAGGAAATTTTATATGAGACAACAATTTATGATTTGGATACATTCCATATTTTGTGCCTATCGTCTACTCTGTTGTGGGTATCCATATATCGAGCTATATCTGAGACAACAAATTTATAATTTGGATACTCATACTTTCTGTGATGTCTCTAGCTGCTATTACAGGCTGGGATCAACTTTTTTCATGATACAGTTTTGGACCACGCTTTGGCTATCTGTCAACTATATCCATATATGCATCGAGCTGAGCATATATATATTACTGTCTGGGACAATCGCTTATATTAATCTGAGACAACAATTTCTGAATTAACATTCCAGATTTTGTGACCTGTCATTTTTCTTTGATGTGGGTATCCATATTTATGAATTGGATATTCATATTTTTCTGTGATGTATATAGCTGATAGTATTTATACTATACAGGCTGGGATAGTTTTGAAAATATTTTGGTTATGATAATATGAGACAGATAATATGTGACAATGTAGGGATCCTAGTGATCATCTTACATGTGCAGATGTAATTTTGTTCCACTTTGAAATAAAATTATGAATTTTTTCCGAGGAAAAAAAAAATTAATCAAAATCAAGTTAAAATTAACATTTACAAACTTTTAGTCACTAACCACTTATACTATGAAATGAGAACTCGACACAATTCTCATTTTTCTCTCTCCCGATTTTAGTAGCTATTATTTCCTCCGTTTCAAAAAGGGTTGACATCAGTATCACACATTTTCATTTTGAGGCATTTTTTTGGGCCTTGGAATCATATTTGTTAGAAAATATTTTTCATTTATATTTTCGAGTGTGTTTTTTAGAAATTTAACAAAATAACATACATTTAGAAGCAAAATATAATGAAAAACATATGCATTTTGCAATTTTTCTTTAAAATGTGACATTTTTATGGACAAAATAAGACATTTTTAAGGACAAACTTTTAAAAAATTCTAGGAAATAAAGAAAGTTAAAACCATTTTCAGAGATTTTTTTTTATAAAAATGATACTATTTCATATTATTTTCCAAAAAGTGACTATTCACATAAAGTCAAGAAACGCTATAGCATATATTTGTAAATGACATATTAAAAACATTATATCTAAAATAAAGTCGGAAAGTCAAAACATTACTAATATATCTTATCAAAAAATTCTCAAATTTAACATTTTCTTCAAAGCATGAAACTCTTCAGCAATATCGTGCAAGCCAATTTCTTCATCGAAATTGGAATTTTATGGAGCTTGTATTTCTTCAGGGACATTAATGTCCTCTTACATTGGGTCTTCTATGTCTTCAAAATGCAAAAATTGTTCCTTTCCAAACATCCCTCCTAATGGGGATTGAGGCTCTTTTGACATCTTGGCCACAAGTGTTTCACTAAGCTCTCATTTCTTAAAACTAACTTCTTGCAATTTGAATGTGGAAGAACTTGAATAGCATTAATTCTTTGCTTGATGTAAGTGCATTGCAATGGATCATTATCAATGGATATGCAATTTCTTCATTTCTTTAATGAGCATGCTATTGTTGTACCTAATCACTGAAAACAAAAACAAAAACGAATTTAGTCAAATAGCATAAAGAAGCATAGTTAAAAAAATATTAATGAAGAATTAAAAATCAATAAAACTTAAATATGTTTTCATATGTAATAATGACTCTATTTTTTTATTATGTTTTGATATTATTTTATTTTTATTAAGTCGGCAATTTTTTGGTATATTCAAATTATTTTTTACTTTTATTTTTTAATTTCATTTCAGCCGATTATAAGCACGGAAGGAGTTACTACACATCCGATCTACGGGGTTGCAGAATGCGCTCGGGGCAGTGAAGGTAATATTAAACTTAATGAAGAATATTAGATTTAAAACTTGATTTAATATTAATTTTTTAAACTTAACACTATAAGACTTTTTATCACATTAATGTTGAAGAAAAATATAATAGTAATTTTGGTTAATACCGTGAGATTTATTTATGAGAAAGAAAGATTATGTAATTTTTTTAAGAAAAATGTTTGTGTGGTTAAGTTACTTTAAAATGAAAGCTTAAACATGTTGAGGAAATGTGAACCTCAATAGGATTCATATATGAATTTATAATTGGCTCTATTTTTTATTATATTTTGATATTTATTTTATTTTTATCAAGCCTACCAATTTTTTTTGTATATTCAAATTATTTTATTTTTATTTTATTTTTATTTGAGCTATTATAAGCACAGAATGAGTTAAACATCCCCATACTTGGTTGTAGAATGTGTCATTCAACAAAAATATAAAAATAAAAAATAATTTGAATATACCAAACATAATAAAAAAATAGAGGCGATTAGAAATTCATATATGAAGTCTTTTGAGGTTCGCATTTCCTCAACCCTTAAGGTTTCATTTTAAACTAACTAAATCACATAAAGTTTTTCTTAAAAAAATTACATAATCTTTCTTTGTGATAAAGAAATATCATCGTATTAAAGACAATTACTATTATCTTTTTCTTCATGATTAATGTGATAATTTGGGTGAACCCAAATTAAAAATGAAATAATAACCCAAACTAAATATTTATTGTTACAATTACAATCTATTCATTTATGTTTTTATTAATTATTTAGAAAAATGAAATTTGCATCAACCACAGTCTTTGTTTTAACTTTTTTTTTAAAGAAAAAAGGCTTTTAGTGTTAAGTTTAAAAAATTAATATTAAATCAAGTTTCTAAATCTAATATTTTATTGTCGCCAATATTCATTTTGGCCATAAAACTTTCATTTTGGGCCTCCTGTAAAGTAACAAAATGTTTAAAATTTCTAAACTTCTTTATAAATATCTTCTTCTTCAACATAATTCTTTAAATGTATTTTTTTCCTTTCACAAATCAAACTTCTTTTTCCTATAATATTCCTTGTAACAACTAGTTTTACATAATAAAAAAACATTGGATTGTTAAATGAGCTTGTATGCCCTCCTTTCAATCCTCATTCTTAGTGTTTCCTTGTCTTTGATTTTTATTTTATTTTATTTATTTATTTTTATTTTATTTTATTTCTATTTTCTTTTTTTTTGCTCTCAAAGCATATTTAAGCTTATTCAAATTTTTTTTTTCCATGAAAATTGCATTTATTTAAAAAACAATTGTAATATATATATATATATGAAGTTTAGCCAAGATCTCTCTTATAAAAAAAATTTAACAAATATTTAATCTTATCTAATATCTAGCTTACTTATTAAATTAACTAATTAATTTGAATTAATCTCTCTCCCCCACAAATTAAATTAATATAAACAATAGCAAGTTGTTTTGAATTAATTTCTTTCCCAATAAATTACTAAAAGCACAAATTATTAGAAACTAATAATTGATCAACAAATTATTTGACAATCAAAAGCAACAAATGATGAATATAACTATGTGAAAACAATAGCTTAAATTAAATTTAAATAAATAAATATTGTTATTTGAATCATTATTACTTATTTTGATTAAAAAATAACTTAAGATAAGGATTGGTTACTTAAGAAATCTCGTGATTTATGTTGAAAAACTTCAAAAAGTTTTGATCTTATACAGAGATACTATGTTGTACTCAGTAGTTATTAATCTACAATGAAATTACGTGTATTAATTATTTTAAAAAATAATATAATATGTGTAATTTTAATTTAATATATATTAATTTTAGTAAACTTTATATAACTATAGCTATTATATTAATTAAAATCAACTTTGACTTATTATATTTGAAAAAGAAAGAAGTCACATGATTTTCTTTAAAATTTTATTTGTGTGTTAATTTATTTTTTAATAAAAACATTCATAAGTTAACATAGATATGATGACTTAAAATGTTAGGAGAAACAACAATTTGAAATTGTGCTCTAATGTGGGTGTATGTAGGAAATTCTATGAGAAATATTTTTTTAACAACTATATTTGTATCACAAAGATGGCAAATTCTTTTATCCTAAAAGGTTTTAGGAGTTGTCTAGCAACATGTTTCATTTTGGAGCTCATGAGAGTTTGCTTTTATTTGATTGCAATTCATTTCTTCTTTCTGTTAGTTAAAATATAGAGATATTTTTGACCTTTTAGAATATGGTTGGTTACCTCCTTCTAATATCTTAATTTTCTAGTATCTTCAAACTTTTTATTGTACTATATATATATATAATTTAGATGTAATAATGCTTTAATATTATTGATATTCTCTAAAGTGAACTCTTCCTTGACTTCCAATGGTTTAACAAATACTTGGCATCTTTATGCCAACCTCACGTAAGTCACAAGTGGTTTTGACTAGACTATGAAGAAATGTTAAGAAGCCTCTTGTCTCCCATGTTTTTAATCTTGTTGTTGTAAATTAGGCCCCTAGTCATAGCTATGCTCTCAATCAAGGAGAAATTCCCTTTTATGAGGATATTATAGGGTGTATTACTTTAATTTTGGTATTATAAGTTATAAAATGCTTTTCGATTAGGTTATCTTTCTTCAAAACTCTTCATAAATATTGTAACCCCCAAACTTCACAATCATATAAGATTACATACATACATACATACATACATACATACATACATACATACATACATATATATATATATATATATATATATATATTATTGGTTATTTGACTAATTTAATATTAACAAATACTTATTTCAATCCCAAAAAAAATAATCTTTTTTCTTTTAAATAACTTAACTCCTTATTTATATATATAAAGAGAGATATAGATAGAGATATAATCAAAATGTTTAATTTATAACTATTCATTCTGAGTGAATTTATTATAAATTTAAATTTATTAATTATAATTTATTTTTTATAAAACTACCTCAAAATTATTATAGATGATGATGATGATGGTTACCAAGAGAAAATTTGGTCTATCAAATCTTAAGAGAAAAGACGAGATATAGAATACTTGATTTGTTTTTTAATATATTATTCGTATGCTTAAAATTCTTAAAGAGGAGTGTCAATAGCTTGCTATTGTTTTACGGATCTAGAAGGTTATAAAGGTCAAGAGCAAATATTTTGGAAGTCAGATATAATGTGGGTGTAAGCACAACATTCTAAGAGAAAGTGATTTTCGCATAGATGACAAACCATTGAGTAATCTTGGATTTTTTTTAGCTCATTAATATAGAAAGATCATTTTGATCCTAAAGGTGAGGGTTAGTAATCTCTTTAAGTTATATCTTAATTTTTTTTAACCTCTAAATGTTAATTGCACCATATTTTCTCTTTGAACTTGGAAGTAATAAAGTTTTTAATGTTATTCATATTTTTTAGGAAGCTAGTGGTCCCCTATATTGTTTAATTTGTGCTTGTACATTAGATATCTAATCATATCCATGATTTCGATGGGAGAGATCCCTACTTCTAAGAGGACAATATGATAGGGTGTGTTGCTCTTAATTTTAAGATTATGAGTAATACACTACTTCTCTATTTGCTTAATTCTTCTTCATGCTTCTTTGTAAATGTTGCATCCCCAAGCTTCACAGCCATGTAAGATAACATAAGTGATGAGTATTTTAAACAAGAATTCTTGTATGTCCCACATCACAAGTTTTTTTCATTTACAATTGTTTTCAAGACCGAAGTAGGATTTCAACCATCCAATAATTCTCTTCTCAATGCTATAGTTCTAGTTGAGCTTGTGATGGAAGTCAATTCCTAGATATTTATTAAAAGAGTTTATATCCTCTAAGATTATATTGTCATATACAAAATTATCATAAGTATTCTTATTGGATTTGATAATCATGACTTTTGTTTTGTGGATGTTAATGGTCATGCCCATGTTAGTGCATAAATCCATGAGAATTTGTAATTTCTTCTCGAGATGATAAGGACACTTGGCAATAAGAATGCTATCATCATCATAGAGAAGAATCATGATGATTATTACTTCTATAGTCATGCCAGCACAACCTGCTTCTTCTAAAAAATCTTCTATCTTATAAATGCAAATGCCAAAAAGGGTAGGGAAGAGGGGGCACCCTTGGTTGAATCCAATATTCCAATTAATTTCATGCGACCATCCTTCAGTATTTTTGAATTTGGAAATGATGTTGTCATATAACCTTATAGCCATAGTCCTTAGCGCAAAAGGAACCTTGAACTCTTCTAATCTATTCCATATTTTCTTTCTAGGCATGTATCAAAATATTTTCTAGAGTTAAAGAAAAAAAAAGATTTTCTAAAGTTAAAGAAAAAAAAAGATTAGATTTATTGTTACGATACTCCTCTATGATGATCCTAAGTGTAATGAGGTAGTCCGTAGTTGAGTGATTCCTTCTAAATATTTCTTGGCCTTTGACCCATTTTCCTCCATTTTCTAGTCATATGCTAATCTTGTTTTTTAAGAATAATACCCTATAGCTTGGATAAAAGAGGGATAATCATAAAGATTCCAAAATTAGTGGGGTTATATTTATCTCTACTTTGAAAAATTGGAACTATACATCTGTTAGTTTAGGGATTAGGGAAACCATGCTTGATTGTCATATTAAAGAGATCGTGAATATAGAGGATGAGGATAGTTGCTATAATTGTTAATATTTTTTCTAGCTTTCCTTCAATGTCTTTATCTTTTTTAATAGCTAGATGCTTAATCCAAAAGTCAATGTCTTTTAAAGAATAGACTTGATCGCTTGTAGGAAGGGCTTGAATGTTATCCACAACATCTAGGTATTCGTAAATATTTTTAAGTTACGAGTTCCAATCCTTCAAAGAGATATTACTATTTTCTTTAGTTTTACAAGTGATTATTTGCCCCGTGAAATTTTTTAGGAACCCTCTTAGATAAGTGTAAAATATTTTTGTATCTTTTATTTATATAGTAGGCCTTTTTTTCTTTTAATTAGAGCTTTGTAATGATTTATCTTGTCTACTTTTAGGGACTGGTGAAGCTTCCTTAATTTCCCTACATGCATGTTTACATTCTTTATCATACTTGAGGGTGGTTGTTATGTTCTTCTTTTTGCTATAAATTTCGAGAGAGAACTTGTTGATGGCTTAGGAGAGGGAAATAGTAAAATTATGATAAAGATTTTCTATATTGGCCTTCTTAAAAACAGGGAACAAATTCTTCATTAAATCATTTATAAAACCATATTGGATATGATATTTTTCCTCTATGTATTCATTATGAATTTCCTCTCACACTCTCTTGTACCTCATAAATCCAAATTTAAAATGAATCTAATCACGCAAAAAATCACACTCTCTTGTACCTCATAAATCCAAATTTAAAATGAATCTAATCACGCAAAAAATCCATAAATTTAGACTTTTTGATACCCCATACTTTGCAGCCCTTGATTCCTCAGAGCTTGTCTTTCGCAATCTTTTACATCAATTGATCCCTCAAGCTTGTCTTTCACAATCTTTTAAATCAATTGATCCCTCACATCTTGGCTTTGACAATCTTTTAAATCAATCGATCGCTCACGGGGTGTATTTCACTATCTTTTAAATCAATCAACACAAATGTATTTTAAAAATCATTAAAATTTAGCAAATGAGTCACATATATATTATATTTTGAATCTAACTAGTCCTATCTATTTAACGTAACAATCATGTTTAATTGACAAATAGCTTTAGGCCAAGATACAGAGGTTGGCGATTTGAATTTACCAATAAAAAGCTATGATATAAATGAATCTAATCAGGCAAAAATTCCATATATTTAGACTTTCATTACAAGTTGATACCCATTACTTCTTAGTACCTTCCTAATAGCTTGTCTTTTACAATATTTTAAATCAATCAATAACCATCTTTCAAATCAATCCGTCCCTCAAAGCTTATCTTTCACCATCTTTTAAATTAATCAACACAAATGTATTTTAAAAATCATTAAAATCTACCAAAATAGTCACATATATTATATTTTTTTATTTACTTTAATAATTTATTATTTTTTTCTTATTTTTATTTTAATAGCATAAATTTTATTTTAAAAAAATATATAACTAAACTTGTGATAATCTAACTACTCCTAGACAATCATGTTTAGTTGTCACATAGCATGAGGCCAAGAAACAGAGGTTGGGGATTTGGATTTACCAATCATGTTTAGTTGACACATAGTATGAGGCCAAGAAACAGAGGTTGGGGATTTGGATTTACCTATAGAAAGCTACATGGTATAAATGAATATTGCTCAGAGTTGAGCTGCAACGTAAATGTACCAGGGTTTGTCATGGTTCCACTTTCCCAACCTTCTCCAAAAACCATTCTCTCGAATCTGGATAACCATCTACTTGTAAGGAGGAGATATTATATATTACTGCTTTACCATAATGTCTCTGTTAAAACCTCGAATACTGTAAAGCTTATTCCCAGCTGCGCTGTCACTGCAAGTATTAACTTTTCATTAACAACATGTGCAGGCAAAGTAAACGTTACCCAAAACGGCCCAAAGCATGGAAGAGGACGTTGTCTTATATGAAGCAGCATGGACAATAGTATTTTTCATTATCATCATCTTTATTATCTTCTTTATCATTAAATTAATTTAAATCTCAATTATAAAAAAAATCAAATTTGTTATTATAATTTTTAGTTTTATTGTTAACTTCTTTATAATCAACTCGTTTATAATCACCATACTAATTTTCATTGTCATTGTAGTAATCGTTATCATGATTTTTTTCATTTTGATAAATATACTTAATTTTTCCAAAATAATTAAAGAATATGTATCATCATCATCTCATTGTTATTTTAATATTATTATCTCTTTTAATATATATTAAATCAAAACTCTTAAAGACATATAATCCAAAATTCTTTTAATATATTAAATAAAAAATTAAATCCCAACACGTTACACATATATTTTGGAATGTTATCAATTAAATGTCAACGAGTTACTCCTAAAGATATTATCCTCGGTAAAAACCCACTTCCAGTCCTACACCCCAAACGACTTCCTTCTATTTAATTGGACCGATCATCTTTTCTCCACTTACAGTGCTTTGGAAAATTTAGGATTTATCAATGGAGAGCCCTTATACGAAGGAATATTGCTCCGAACTTCAGCTGCCTGTAAATGTAATAGGGGCCGTCATGGTGCCACCTTCTCAACCATCTCCCAGAACCATCCTCTATCTTTCCAATCTGGACGACCATCTTAGCATAACTATGAGATTTGATGCAGTGCTGGTTTACAATAATGGTTCACGAAAATCCCAAAATCCTGTGAAGGTTATTCGGGATGCATTGGCACAAGTATTGACTTATTATTACCCATTAGCAGGCCGGGTAAAGAGAACCCAAGACGGCCGGAAACTCCAAGTAGAGTGCACAGGAGAGGGCGCTCTTTTCGTTGAAGTCGCCACTGACAAAACTCTTTCACAGCTCGGTGACTTGGAGGACCTGAAATCCTCACACGACCAACTGCTCTTTAACTGTCCGCCCACTACACAGGTTGAGGAGGTCCCCCCTGTCATTTTTCAGGTAAGCTTTAGGTTTTCACTTTGTCATTCTTGTTTATAAGGATTCAATGCATTGGCTGACTCTGAATTTGAAAAGAATAGGTAACTCGCTTAAAGTGCGGGGCCCTTGTTGTGGGAGCGAGTTTCATCCATAGTGTGTGTGACGGTCGAGGGGCAGCACAGTTTCTGAAGGGAGTTGCAGAGATTGCGAGAGGAGAAACGAAGCTTTCCATTGAACCAGTATGGCAGAGAGAAGTTCTCAAACCCCAAGAGCCTCCTCTGGTCCGTTTTCAACATGACGAGCTCCTAGAAAGTGGATACCAGCTCGTCAATCCTTATACGCTGCCTACTGTGAAAGCTGATGAGCTGGTCGTCGCTTCGTTTTTGTTGAGGTGGGATGTTATAGAAAAGATCAAACAACCCATCGCAGAAGAGCTGAAGGAGCATTGTACCACGTTCGAAGTTTTATCTGCGTTGGCATGGCGTGCGAAAACAATAGCTATGGAAATTCCTCTCGATCACGTGGTGAGGCTTTTCATCGTGGTGGACGTGAGGAGCGTGTTGAAGCCTCCTCTCGCAGAGGCAAACTATGGCAATGGGGTATACCTAGGTTGTGCACGCACTACAGCGCGAGAGGTTGTCAATGGATCCCCTTCGACTGTTGTCCAGATGATAAAGAAGGCAAAACAATCCTTAAACGACGACTACTTGAGATCGAGCATATCTTTCCTTGAGATGAAACGACGTTCAGGGATTAGAGATGTGATGCGTATATGTGCTGAAGACACGTATATTACTGATTGGAGGTGGCTGGGATTTAACCAGGTCGACTTTGGGTGGGGTGATCCCATCATTGCTTGTCCTGGTACTGGCCTTAGAATTTTGTTTTGCCCGATTGTATTCCTGCCTCCCCCATATCAGAGCAAGAGCGGAGTAACGATGGGCTTCTGCGTGCCTCGCCAAGCATTGAAAGCCCTTGAAACTGAAATGCATACTTTCATCTGAGGTTAATACTATCACCAGTTATTCAACGTTTATTACCAGTTTTGAAAGCCGTTGAAACTGAAATGCATAGTTTCATCTGAGGTTAATACTATCACCAGTTATTCAACGTTTCTTACCAGTTTTAAAATCAACGTTTCGTTAGAAGCATTCAGTTTTGTCATTTTTGTGTGTGGAGTCAGGTACTGAGTCAAATTATGGAACCATGTCACACAATCTTGCTCACCTAAATTTCATGGTCATTTTATTCTATTTTGTATTGAAATTTATGCTGGGCAAAGTTTTATCTATTTTGCGATTAAAGATGATTTCTGAATTGATATGATTTATTTTAAAATTAGCTACTTATTTATTATATTATGTGAGGTGATATTCATCACAAGCTAAATTGGTCCTATAGCATTGAGAAAAGGATAAATGGAGAGTTGAAAGCTTATTTTGGTTTTGGAAATGGTCATTTAGGATAAAAATAAGTTTTTATTTGAAACTCTCGTCATCTTTCTTATCTTGTATGGTTATGAAGTATGGGGGTGCAACATTTCTGGAGAATCTTAGAGGAAGATTGGGCAAATCGAAAAGTTGTTTATAACTTATAACCTCAAAATTAAAAGCAGTAAGTCTTATCCTATTCTCCTCATAAAAGTGGGTATTTCCCCCATCCTGATGCATGGCTATGACTAGGTAGCATAGGATAAAGAACATGGGAAATGAGAGACTAGGGCTCAAGGGGTGTAGGTCTAAAGATACCATGGCTTGGTTAAACCATTGGAGCATATTGCTAATGTCAAAAATATTATTACTTCTAAGTTTAAAGAGAAATTATGTGTGAGAAAAATTTAGGGATTAAGATGAAATTAAGATACTATAAGGAGGTCATTCATCCTAATTTGGAAGATCAAAAGTATCTATGGGTAGTAACTAGGTCACCAAAGAAAAAGGTCACCAAAGAAAATTATTATAACCAAGATTAGAATGAGCTCTCATGACTCCATAGCAAACTTGGTGTTGGTGTATTCCTAAAACTCCATGGGTGGAAAGGGTTTGCCATCTCTGTGAGTCTATGAGTGTTTGAGGATGAAAATCACTTTATGGCAAGTTTTTTTAGCACACTAACAAGATTTTAAAGTAAACTAGGTATTATCCTTATTAAGGTCAGATAAACCAAAGTTAGTGTGAGTGGATGTTAATCAACATCATGATCATCATCAAAAAAATTAATTGGATAACACCTTTACCACTTTCATAAAAAAATAATTTTATTAATAATTTTAACTTTTTTGAAAGAACTCTCATTATTAATGATTTAATTAGATTTTTTAAATAAAATTTGATCATTTATATATATAGATATATATTAATAATCTTATTAATTGTAAATTATAATATTGACAAGAGATGCATTTGATAATGATGATGAGGGATGCAATATAAGTGTGATTAATGCTTACTTTTATAATAATAAATTTTATTTATTTTTTATTTTAATTTCATTAATTTTAAGATATTTAATAATTTGTAATGATTATATTAAGTTGTAATTTAAGAATTTTAATAATTTTAGTAATTTTAATATTTTTATAAGTTATTATTTTTATAAAATTGAATTAAAGTGAATTAATGTTAATAACATCTTTAATAGATGTAGAAAAACAAAATTAAAATCAACCAATGTTAATAACATCTTCAAAGTTCACCTAATATGTATAGAAAAACAAATAGAAAGTATGACATTTTATTAGTTAACATTAAATGTTTATTCATAACTAAATCAAAACCAACAATTACACATTTCTAGTAAGTATAGTTGAAGACACAATAATTATTTATAGTTTACTAAATTTAATGTTTCACAAATCATTGAAAGTTAACATGATCCATATTTAGCAAGGTCAACCATGGTAGTAGTATTCCCACAATCAACAAAAAAAACAATATTGCCAACCATAATCATCATAATAAAAAAACAAAATACATGCATTTGATAATGATGATGAGTGGTGATGGTGAGATAGTATAAGTGTGATTTTAATGTTTATTTTTATATTAATAAATTTATTTATTATTTATTTTAATTTTAGTAATTCTAAAATATTTAAGAATTTTTAATAATTATATTAAGTTATACATTAAGATATTTATATGTTATTCTTTTTATAAAACTAAATCAAAGTCAACTAATGTTAATAATATCTTCAAAGTTTACTTGTAGATGTAGAAAAACAAAATAAAAGTCAACTAATGTTAATAACATTTTCAAAGTTCACCTAATAAGTATAGAAGAACAAATAGAAAGTATGACATTTTAATAGAAAGTATGACATTTTATTAATTATTACATTAAATGTTTATTTATAACTAAATCAAAACCCACAATTACACACTTCTACTCATTATAGTTGAAGACACAATAATCATTCATAGTTTACTAAATTTAATGTTTCTCAAATCAAAGAAAGTTAACATGATTCATACTTAGCAAGATCAACCATGGTAGTAGTATTCATCATAATCAACAAAAAACAATATTGTCAACCATAATAAAAAAATACATGCATTTGATAATGATGATGAGTAATGATGGTGATGTACAATAAGTGTGATTTTAATGTCTACTTTTATATTAATAAAAAAATATTATTATTTATTTTAATTTTAGTAATTCTAATATATTTAAGAATTTGTAATAAGTATATTAAGTTATAAATTAATATCTTTATAAGTTATTATTTTTATAAAACTAAATCAAAATCAACCAATGTAAATAACATCTTTAAATTTTACTTGTAGATGTAGAAAAACAAAATTAAAGTGAACCAATGTTAATAACATCTTCAAAGTTCACCTAATAAGTATAGAAAAACAAATAGAAAGTATGACATTTAATTAGTTATTACATTAAATGTCTATTCATAACTAAATCAAAACCAAAATTACACACTTTAGTTAAAAACACAACAATCATTCATAGATTACTAAATTTAATGTTTCACAAATCAATGAAAGTTGACATGATCCATACTTAGCAATATTAAGCAAGGTAGTAGTATTTACCACAATCAACAAAAGTCAACATTGTCAACCATAATAAAGAAGGGTGCTTATTGAAATACCTGTTAACCGTTAATAATTCGTGCGCTTTAGTCTTTCTTTTTCACTCTTTCTGTATTTGCGAAAGTTATGTCAGCCAACGCGCTTTTCAGTTTTTGTTCTTCACTCTTTCGGTATTTGCCAAAGACATCACTGCGGGCTGGTGATAATAGCTTCGAGCAAAAGGGGTTCGAGGGTTCTGAGGTCGCTGTGACTGGAGCTCCTTCCTTGTCCTTGAGAGACTACTTATTCCCTAAAGCCGAAATGTCTCTCAGTTGCAATGCCGATCCCAGGAAGCAACTTGACAAGGTGACAGTTGATGCATTAGAGGCTCGCCGCAAGCCAGAGGAAAACATGGTGCAGATTCGAAAGTGTAGACGGGAAGAAATGCTGGTGAAAAAACGCAGAAACAGTGTTGCGACAGCCCCCAATAATCAGCCCTCCGGTGGCTTTGATCAAACGATTTCCCTGGATGAAAATGTAAATTCTCTTACAGTAACTTGGTAGATTGTAAATTCTCTTACAATCTGCTGTGTGTTGTAGATTTGATAGATATTGTCTGTCATAATGGTAAATTTAAAGGTTTTTGAACCCTTTGTGAAACAACAATCCGCTAAGGTTATATTGTTGGTTTGACATCTAACTGTTGGGAGATAGATTTATATAACAATATTTAAACCTCACTTTGATGTGCACTTTAATAACCTCTTTGTGGAGATATAAGAGTGTTGAAATGCAGTGTTTAGATTGATGCCAAATGTTTATTGTTGGTGCAGTTGCAGATCACTTTGCCGCTAAATTTACGTCTATCGGCGTATTCAGACACATTATTAATTTAATGTGGTTGTTGCTAGTAAAAAAAACAAATATATGCATTTGACAATGATAATGAGTGGTGATGATGATATAGTATAAGTGTGATTTTAATGTTTACTTTTATATTAATAAATTTATTTATTATTTATTTTAATTTTAATAATTCTAAGATATTTTAAAAAATTTAATAATCATATTAAGTTATACATTAAGTACTTTATAAGTTATTCTTTTTATACAAATATATTAAAATCAACTAATGTTAATAACATCTTCAAAGTTTACTTATTGATATAAAGAATGGGTTCAGACCCAATAAGGGGATGAATCATTGGGGGAGCAGAAGCAGAAGAAGGATGAATCTGAAACTACAAATTAGTAATTATTCACCATAGAGTAATAACCTACATCTATTACTAAATGCATGAGAGATTCCATTATAAAAGAATATCATCCCCATGCATGATTCCGTAGGTTTTGTACTGAAAAACAAAATTAAAGTCAACCAATATTAATAACATCTTTAAAGTTCATATAGTAAGTTTAGAAAAACAAATAAAAAGTATGATATTTTATTAGTTGTTACATTAAATGTTTATTCATAACTAAATTGAAGTTAATTAACAATTTAAAATCAATTGATATTTATTATAGAAATCAAAATCAAGTTAAAATCAACAATTACAAACTTCTTGTCATTGTCGTTAATGAAACAATAATCATTCATAATTTACAAAATTTGATGTTTCACACATCAATGAAAGTTAACATAATCCATACTTAATAAGATCAACCATGATAGTAATATTTGCCTCAATCAACAAAAGTAAACCATAATCAACCATTATAAAACACAAAAAAACAAAAGGTGACTCATAAGTACAATGTAAAAGAAAAAAAATGCTTAGAAAATGAAGAATATACCTCTAGATTATTATTACTAATAATGAAAAGTATCTAATGACCTGGATATTTAATCCCTACATGCCCCCAAAAATTCAAAGTCAAGAATTTCAAAGAAAAACCAAAAGATAAATGTTACGTTTTAATATGACTTAATGTTCTCTAAATATTGTATTTTGAAATAATTTGAATAGAACTTCTTAATACCCAATGTCACATGACTTTTAATTTAATTTATGTTTTAATTTAATTTCTCAATAGTGACATTCATTGAAGTTGACTTCTTTCCATTGTAATTATTTTAATTAAATGTGATATGATATTAAACTCAACCTTTTGTTTTTACAATGTGATATAATATTGAATTTAGCCATAACCTCACTATGTAATATAATCGTGAATTCAACCATCTTATTACAATGTGAAATTCAATAGATTATTACATTTAAAATAGCACAATATAACATAATATTTAATATTTAAGTCGGTCTCTTAAATTATTACTACATTGTTATGTTACAAATATGTCATAACACTAAAGTAAAAAGCATTATTAACCTCAATCATAATATTTTCTACTATTATTTTTTAAATGTAATATAACATTGAAGTAAACCAAAGTATTACTTTTAAATGCTGTCATATGGCATAATATTATTTAGTCAATCTTTTAAGTTATTTTTATTTAAATATTACAATGTCATATAAAATTGAAGTCAACTTATATTTGACCTTTCAATATTACACCAAACATGAAATTAAAGTGACTTCTTAGTATTGTAATGTGTCAGATTTTTTAATTCAACTTCTCAATGTTATACTAGTTAATGTTGCATTACGACATAATATTGAAGTTAACTTCATATTTTCACAATATAACATAATATTAGAGGAAATTTAAACTTAAAATGGTCCTCCTAAATAAAAAGGAATAAATAATAAAATAATTCTATGTAAACAATTTTGTATACTATTTCACTTTCAAGATGCCTATGGTTATTTCACTTTTATCAAAATCTAGAGCTAAGATATATATTTTATATTAAAATCAATTTATGAAGATAATTAGTTTTCACCCAAAATAAGGAAAGAAAATTAATAAAGAGTGTCATCTTAAAAGTTGTTGGACCCAACTTTTCACGGTGTGTAGTATTTTTTTTATTTTTTGTTTTGTACTGGGGGAATCAGTAACTGGGCGGTTCTGGTACTCGCATGACACGTGGTCTATTCTTGTCGGCTGCCACTATAACCCCAGGTGCATCCACACAACCTGCAAGCATGGGGCACGGATAAGTCGGGGTGAGATTTGAACTTGAGACCTCCTTTACAACATTCCTTCATTTACACGGCACTTGCCATCAATCTACACCCCTACGGGCTTCAAGGTTTGTAGTATAATTAAAATGTATTATTGTAATATATTAATTATAATATAATATTATTATATATTACTTATAATATTAGTTATTACTATATATTAAAAACCTTCCGTAAAATTTCTAGGTGGCTAGGGCATCTTCATCATTCATTTGGGGGCTTTAAATTAGGTGCATACTTTCCTCCCCTCTCTATTTTTTATATTTTATATTTTTAGCTTTAGTTTTTAAACCTTACCTTCCATAAAACTTTATGGGCATTATGTCGTGAAACCTTCGGTGAAAGGTGAAGCTCTGAGGTGAAAACCCTCGGTGAAGCTTTACCAATGAAAACCCTTGGTGAAGTTGTGGTAGTGAAATTTCTGGGCCCACTCCACTCCTACTCCTATGGAATGCTCATCATTTATTTGGGGGCTCTAAATTAGGTGCATCAGTTCCTTCCCTCTCTATGTTTTTCTATTTTCTATTTTTAGTTTTAGTTTTTCTATATACACTTTTACATATTTACATAAATATTAGTAATTCATTGTATTTACCAAAAATTGTTAAAGGAAGACCTAGCATAGTTACCCTACAGAACCTTTATGAATCTATGTAGTCACTAGAGAAACGTAGGAAAGAAGGAGAGGTTAAACTTTACGAATATATAGAATCCTTAGAGAAACGTAGGGAAGAAAGAGAAGCTAAACTCCAGATAGAGTTAAAATCCATGATCCATAATAAATTTACATCTTTTCAAGAAGAGTTTGAAAAACAAATAGACCATAAGATAAAAAAATTAGAGAACAAGGTAGAGATAATGGAGATTGAGCTACATGCAATGGAAATTCAAAGAAAAACCGAACAAGGAGAGGAATATATAGTAGAAAAAATTAAGTTAAAGGATAGGATTAAAGAGTTAGAGGAAAAACTAAACCACAACCACAACCTAAATAATATAGAAGGTAAAATAGATATCAAACCCATCAAAGAGGAAAATAATAAGCTCATAGTCTTAGACCATGAGTGTAAAAAAGATCTTTAAACCTCATAATATTTTGTTTAAAACATGAGGTAGAAGAGGATATGTTAGGCATTGTCAAGAAAGAACTTCACAATAGCTTACAAATTAAAACTATCGGTCTCATAGAAGCAAATAGGCAGGGGAAATTAATTGAGAATAAAGAAAGGTTAATATGGGTTAAGGTTAGCTCTACCGAAAAAATACAACATACTCAATAGGACATAAAGTTTAAAAGGATTGGGTATATTTATAAATGAATACCTCATTCCATAGGATCAGGTCAAATTAAGAAAGGAGGTCCAAAAGGTAAAAGAAGCTAGGAAAGAGGAAAATTGGGCATTAATTAGAAACAAGAAAGTTGTTATTAGATATAGAAACCAAAAGGATAGTAATAAATATCAATTTGACACACTTTGGATCTTCTCCCGGAACTGTTGAGGATTTCCATGGAGAAAAGGACCTAAGTTAAGTTGGATCTCGAGCGAAAGTGATATTATATTATTTGTTAAAACTTGGGAACACAAGGATTCCAAGGTTCCTGATATAGAAAGATATTTCCTATGGTAAATATTGAATAAACGTTCATTCCGTATAGGAATTGGGGGCATAGCCTATTACATTAGGAATAACATATCCCCACATGTTAGTCTTTATATGAAAGACCCTTACAACCAATTTATTTGGTTAGAGATCACATACAATTAATTATGAAAAAACATACATAGCCATTTGCTATTTTTCCCCTATTAATTCCAACTTCTATAAAGAAAAACAATTTAGATTAAAAGTTCTCTTATAATGGTTTACATGATATTTTCTAGTTAAAGGAAGGAAGGCAATATCCTTTTGATAGGTGACTTCAATGCTCGAACTTCTAGTAACCAAGCTATTCTTTTAAGCAATTATTCCAACCCTAATCCTCTTTGGTTAGATGAATACCTTGAGCTAGCTCATAGGTACAAAATAAGTTCTGAAGATCTAGGTGAAATTTCATTTGGTTTTGAGATAGTCAAATTTTGTAGTGCTCAATATATTGTCATTTGCAACGGTCTCATAAAATGGCCAAATCTAGACAGATGACTTGTATCCATGGACTTGGCAGTAATATGGTAGATTTTGTTATATATGATATCCCTCTATACAATAAATTAATAGATTTCAGCATCTTCAATGACCATGAGCCTGAATCTGATCATAGACCTTTAATTACAACTCTCAAAATTGCCATGCATAGAAATCCCAAGGAGGAAAACTATCGCTTCTGAAAATACCTAATCTTCGATATAAATACAACTCACATTTGTTTCCATAATCTAAAAAATGAATTATTTCTTTTATCTAGTATGCGGAATCTATAAAATATCTACCATAATCTTGCTACAATCCTCTCAGCGTCCATTTACAAGTTCTTTATTGAATTCTTTACTAAAATGAGCGATAGTAGAACTAACCCTTGGTATGATCAAGAGTGTGAAGATGAGAGAAACAAAATTAAGAAAACTACTACGGATTCAATAAAAATGGACAAGATAAATTAGTACAAAGCCTTAATTAAAAGGAAAAAAAGCATTATCTAAGTAAAAGGCAGGAAAATCTCCTACAGTACCTCTTGAAGCTTTCTTCTAAGAAATTCTAGAGGAAAATTCTAACTTGCAAAACAAAATAAGACAATAAAATTGCTTTAAAATATTTGAATTCCTATCTTAAAAATATTTATGAATGCTCAAATATCAGAGATAACATTCAAACCCATTTTACAATAAAAGAAGTTTTCTTGTTAGAAGACATATTTCGAGGTTAAGTGCTTAGAAAATGGAAAAGCCAAAGACATTGAAGGCTACCAAGAGGAAATATTAAAAATTGGAGGGCATATCCTCATCCTTCACATACACAAACTCTTTAATCTAGAGGTCAATAAAGGGTTTCCTACACCTTGGAATCAAAGCCTCATTATTCCTATTTTCAAAAGTGGTGATAAAAATGACCCCTCTAATTATCAGACTCTTATGGTTATCCCTATCTTAGCTAAGTTATATGGTATTATCTTAGAGAAGAAGACCAATGAATGGATAGAAATTGAAGGTAAGCGAGCTAAAGGCCAAGCGGGTTTTAGAAGGAATCATTCAACCATAGACCACCTCGTTACGCTTAGGATCATCGCAGAGGAATGTCATAATAGTAAATCTCATCTATTTTGTTGCATATTGGATCTTAGAAAATATTTTCATACAGTTCGTAGAAATAACTTGTGGAATGGGCTAAATGAGCTTCAGGTTCCTTTTGAGTTGAGAGATGTTGCGATAAGGTTATATGAAAAGGTCATTTACAAGTTTAAGAATAATGAGGGGTGGGAAACATATATAAATTGTAATATTGGAGTTAAACAAGGTTTCCCCTCTCCCATACCTTCTTTGGCATTTCATTGATAAGTTGGAAAGGTGTTTAGAAGAAGCAGGTTGCGCTGGTACAATCGTAGCTTGGATAGTTATCATCCTCCTACTTTATGCTAATGATATTGTTCTTATGGCAAGACATCCTTCTGATATCGATAAGCAATTAAGAATTCTTAAATATTTTTTTCTCTAACATAGGTATTCTTGTTAACACTGACAATACAAAAAACATGATTATAAAATCTAAGAAATGCACCTATGCAAATTTTATTTATGATAATAGAAATATAGAGGAAGTGACTTCTTACAAGTATCTTAGAATTAATATTCATCACAAGCTCAATTGGAACTATAAAATTGAGAAAGAGATTAATGGAGGGTGGAAAGATTATTTTAGTCTTGAAAATAACTATAAATCAGCTAATATGTTCATGTGGGATAAAAAAAATTTCTACTTTGAAACTCTTGTCATCCATGTTATCTTATATGGTTGTGAATTATGGGGGTGCAACATTTCTAGAGAATCTTGGAGGAAGTTTGAGAAAACCTAGAAGTGGTTTATAACTTATAACCTCAAAATTAAAAGCAATATGGATTATCCTATTCTCCTCATAGAAGTGGGTCTTCCCCCCATCGAGATCATTACTATGACTAGGTACCTGATGTACAAGCATAAGATAAATAACATGGGAAACAAGAGACTTCCTAAAATTTCTTTAAACTCAAGTCAAAACCAACTACGCCTCAAGCAATACTGGTGTAAAGATACCATGTATTGGTTAAACCATCGGGGCATTGATGAAAACATCATTTTGCATAACAATGTTAATGTCAAAAATATTATTACTTCTAAATTTAAAGATAAATTATGGTGTGAGGAAAATCTAGCAGTTCAGAGAAAAATAAGATACTATAAGGAGGTGTTTAATCTCAATTTGGAAGATCAGAAGTATCTCTCATTAGTAACTAGCTCACAAAAGAAAATTAATATTGTCACGTCTCCTTCCGTCCACCAGAGAGAGAACATGACCAAGGTGTTGCCAATTTGGGAAAGCTAGCCCCATGAACGTAAAATAAAAATGCATTGAACTTAAACATGCACAGATGCATACAATTGTAATTATATAGCGAAAGCAATTCATCAATTCAACACATTAGAAATTTTCATCATATTTTATTAAGAAATTACAAATGCAGATATTAACATAGAAAATAATACTTATCTTGAAATAAGTTTGTTCCGCAACCAGCTACGTCGCTGCAACGTTCCCCCCAACCATAGGCCAGTGTGCTCATCAATCTCTTAGTAGCACTTCCACCCCTGATTTGGGCATGATTCCCACAAGGAATAAGGGAACACTAACAGACTCACACATAGCCAAGGATACAACAAAAACTCATCCAGGCAAACACGGCTGGGTTTATCAGGATGTAAAGGAGCTGGAAAGGATGACTACTAATCTAGTGAGCTCAACCTAGAGCTATTGACACCTGCACCAGATATAGCCTAACTTCTAAAACATATACACACCCAACATAAGGAAGAATCCCCTTCTCTGCTACATAGTCCCTCAGGCTATGCCTTCCCTTCCAGTGTAATTTAGGGTGCGCAAAGAATAAAACTAGCCCCCTAGATCTATCTGGGAGGTTCCTTCTCACACTAGGTTTATCAAGCTAGTCAGACCCCATTTCCACCCGTAAACCAATTCTGAGACCAAGCAAAATATGCATACACAACAATTACAGTTCTGGGATTGAAGGAAAACATCACAAAGGCCAAAATTGGAAATGGAAATTGATTAAAAACAACCCAACTTGTGTAATTTGTTTCCCAAAAACAATATATGGCCTCACGTGGGACAAAACAACTCCCTCAGTCCCTGAAATAGTGGGTCTACCCCCCATTGGATGTGCAACACTGAAACACAAAAATCCCAACCGTGGGGATGTGAAAATGACCCAAAACGTGAAGGATAGAAACCCAGGAGGGTTGAGCTACATGAGAGCTCCACATCAATGAAGGATAGACGATTAAAAATGTCCAACAACTCTCCAAAAATGTGAGGGAAGATGAAAATGTCAATGCATGAGGGAATGGGAATACATTTTTGGGTTCTTACTTGACCATGGAGTCAAAATGTGTTTTTAAAAAATGGGTGCTCTACCCAATTTGAATTTGGGCTGCCATACCTTTCCCATCCCATGCAATAACCAACTCAACCAATTTCTGGTAGTAATAAATGATTGGGTGAATAAGACAAGAAAGGTAGTTGACAATTTGATGGGTTCTCCCTTTGACATTTATCTTTTCCCCATTGGCCTAAAGGTTTGAATTCCCCCCCCCCCCACACTTATCCTTATGAAATCATGCCCCCATCACATTATTTGTTGCATTGACATAGCTGGTTGTGGGTTTTTAATTAAATTGCATATTTACGTGATGTGCAAAACTATAATGTGTCGGCTAGCACAAAATACCATCGGCATTGATTTTTAATCGCCAAAACATAAACACTAAATAGATGGTGGGGATTTTTCCTTTAACTCAACACCATGATTAATTATAGTATATACATCATATACATTTAATGCAAATGGGATCAAAACTGGGGTGTTACAAATATAGCCAAGATTAGAATGAATTCTCGTGAACTCCATAGTGAAACAGGGCATTGATTAATTCATAAAACTCCATGGGAAGAAAGGGTTTTCCAAATGTGTGAGTCTATGAGCGTTGAGGATGAAAATCACTTACTCTTAGAGTACCTTGCTTACACCCACATTAGGATCGAGTTTCATATTATTTTATACAATACAAACCTTTATAGCCTCCTAACTTTCCGAAACTATAGTGAGTTTGGAATGCTTATTGGAAAGCTTTTTGAGCACATGAACAAGATTTTAAAGTAAATCAAGTATTATCCTTCTTAAGGTATGATAGACCAAAGTAGGTCTCACTAGACGTTAATCATCATCATCATCATCATCGGTTACTATTATATAGTAATTATATATTATATATTAGTTATGGTATTAGTTAAAAGTTATTGGACCCAACTTTGTGTAGTGGATAGTATTATTATAATAAAATATTATTATATGTGCTGGTGCAAGGTAATTATACCCACTCATGATGCGTTAGTTGCAATGGCATGCTGGAAAAACAAAAATATGATATAATTAAAACGAATTATTAGAGGTACCTACAAAAAAAATTAGAATTAGTTGTAAAAAGATGAAACTTAGACAATCAGATTAGCTTCCATGATATATAAATTGTATTTGTAGAAGACAGGTACAAGTACCCCAAATTGTCGTTCTTCTAAGATTGGTATGTTATTTTTTCTCTAAAACATAATGCATATGTTTTCATTGGTCCACCTTTTTGGTATGTAAACTGACAAAAATTGTGAAAAAAAATGTAGAGTCAAAGTTAATAGGTGGATATTGTGTAGGGATATCTTTTCAAAATTTTAAAAGTTAATTTTATATAATTTTTAAATTAAGGAAGTCGGTGAAGCCCTAAAATGACATGGTTAAGAATTGGTCCACCCTATTATGGTATTAACATAATAAATCAATTTTTTTATATAGTTTGTAGGTATTTTTGTATTCTTGTGAAGGTTCTTTTCCATTTTTGAAATGGGTGATCCAGTCAAAAGTTATAGCTGAAATAAAGGACTTATGTTTTATACAAATTCGACACAAGTGCAATTAAAAATGAATAAAAAATAGAAAACATTAACATATTTATTCAAAAAATATATAGTTAGAAGTTGCACACAGAGCTTGACAAGTGTGTGTGGTTTCATCACTAGTGAAAAAGTGGAGCATATGTAGAATGAAGTCTCAAAAAAATTAAGTTGGAATTGGGTGAGTTTTTCTAAAACTCAGTCTGATCCTTAAGGTTTGGGAATCTTAACCTAACACCAAACCTATAAGGGATCCAAATAAAAATTGAATTTAGGGGCATGTACCCATAGTTCCGCACACATGTTCTAGTGTTCATGTGTATTGATGTGTATGTGTAGAAGCACATATGCACTAGTTTACACCCTCTCTTTTATTTTTCTTCTTCTCCCTAAACTCTCTCCAAGGATGTTCTTAAAAAGGTGGGAGTGATCACTCATTTTAGAAAAAGACGTGACATAATTGTTGATCATTATATTCAAACGCATCAAGGTTTCAGAGTGATAACAAGGTTGTATAAGTATCTACAAGATTCAAAATGGAAGTTTCCTCAGAGCACAATGTTCAAAATTTGGATTCCAGGCATGATGTTTAGCAAGATGAAATTCATTTGGTATCCACGATATTGATAGGAATTTGAATTCAAGGTTAAAGGAATTGGAAGGTTGGTATGATGACCCACTATTGCTTAAATTCTTTTCTGAAAATTTGGGCATACAAAGACATCCACAAATTGAAGACTAATGCTCCCTATGGTAGGAATGGATAGAAAATTATGGGAATCGTATACTGAAATCATAATGTTGTTTGGTTAAAACTAAAGGAATTTTATAAAGGATATTCAACAAGATTAAATTTTACCTGATAGTTGAATCCTTGTAATCCCGAAATACCTTCACCTATAAGCCATTAATCCCTAACCCTTAATTCATAGTTAACCCAAAACACCTTAACTCGCTAACCCATAAGCCCTAAACCCAAAACGCCTAAGCACATATGCATCTAATTGTTGGGATTATTACTAATCCTCAATTTTACCACATATTCTATTTGTAGACTTCCCTAGCTTATAAGGTCTTCATCACTCCACTAGTGCAGGGGACACACCTAGCGGGCATCTACTAATTATTGCACCTAATTACACGAGTTTAAGTGCCCTAGGGACCAATCCATATAATTTAGGAACCCACTTTGAGTGCCACCATCAATATCTAGCAGTTAACTCTAGTAGGTATTCAGTTAAGTCCAGTTTTCTCTAATTCCCATCAGTTAGATGACTCTTAGTTGCCCTAGCACTAGTTTCTATGATTTACAGGAAGTAGGGCACATTTTCTCACCTACCCTCATCAGTTAATTGAGTGTGGACTATTTTAGTGATCTGGAGTTTCATTAGTGATCTCTAGTGGTGATTTTCCCAAACTGAGTTAGATCTGGAGTCAGTCCAGGTTGGTATATTCGAATCCTTGTTGGTTGATTTATTGTCTTAATTAATTCACCAAATATTTAATTATCGACCGAGGTTTTTAAACTTGGAGTTTACACAAAATATATGCTAAGGTAGAAGGGTAACTAAAGTGTTGTGGTAATATTTTAACAAAGAGA
>LPNX010093642.1:166362-196504 GCA_001517045.1 Pseudotsuga menziesii | reverse complement strand
TATATATTAGTATTCGAAGAAAGTAAACTACTCCTTATAGTGGAACCTATTAATCAATTATTCCGCTTCTTAACCTATGAATTAGAAAGGCTATAAACAAATTAAGAACTCTTGCTATATGAAAACAAGAGATTATATTATCCGAGGAAATATTGCAACTAATTAATATATATAATAAATCGAATAACTAAACTATACATGTGAAAATAATTAAACTAAATTATCTAGTTCCATTCTCCTTGAGGATTCTGAGGATATGCATTCATTGTGACTGGAACTGCAGAAGGAAGTGTATCAAATGGCTTTCAAAAGAAACAAAGAAACTAAATGGAATTAATTATAATTTAACTTCCTCAAAGAGATGTGAACTAAAGAGTGTCCAATTACAAGTAATAGTAAAGATTGTGATTTATGTTCTACCCATAAGCAAATGCTATCAGCAACTAATCTATTAATCAAGAAACAAGACTATGTTAACAATTACTTTGAAGTTGGAGGTATAGTACGGTCATATGAAACAAATGTAAGGGAATAAAATATAATTCAGAAGCAAGTAGAAAACTTAATAAATATATTTTATTTCCTAAATCAAACCCTATTCTATGAACATCTTCAGTAACTATGGAATAAGGAGGACAAATCTTATGCTAGAAATGATGATCAAACTATAAATAACTGATGTGCATTTTAGACAATGGAATTTGCAAATTTAATTCTAAATTCAGTCTAAATAAGACCGAAGTAAATTAAACTAAGGATGCAATTGACAAATTCTATAGCAGTAATGAATGAAGAAATCAAAGATAGAAGAAACACAATTCGAAAACAAACTAAGATAAAAGGAACGAAGGATAAAATTAATTATGGAACTTTATGGGTACTTTTTGTAATTTGAAATAAGGTCCTAACTAGACATATATAAATATTGTTCAATTATAGAAAGTAATATATTTTCAAAACTAAGAACACTACACTTGAAACAAGAATAAAATAAACATGGAATATTAAAGTCTGAATGAATGTCTGAATGGAAGTATAGATACACAGTGCGAATGACAGTCCCGATGGGAAAAATAGTGTAAATTACAAAATAGATAACCCAAATAATCCTAACATTAGCTGATTTATGCATATGATATTGTTATATAAAGAAAACAGTAACTAATTTTATTTTAACGATTGAAACAATAGAAGAATAACTTGTACTAATCTATAGTTAAAAAGAGAGATTATTTCCTATTGTTTAATGAGACAAACAAAAGGTTACCTGAAGTTAATCTACAGCTAAACAG
The DNA here is from genome assembly GCA_001517045.1 of Pseudotsuga menziesii. NCBI lineage: Eukaryota > Viridiplantae > Streptophyta > Pinopsida > Pinales > Pinaceae > Pseudotsuga > Pseudotsuga menziesii. The sequence goes on along the minus strand of LPNX010093642.1, from coordinate 195,212 downwards.
AATTGACATAATTAATTCTAGCCACAAACTAAGCTTAAGATATTGAACTAATTAAAATCTATCTAAGTGCAAATATAAAACTAGGAAATAGGCTGAAAAGAAAACTGGAAATGACTATGCGCGACCGGTCACTTGCAATTCTAGAAATGGGAACTATGTTAACAACAAAGTATAAATTTTATTAACTACAGTAAACAAACGTTACAAGAGACGAGGAAATAAACAACATCAATTTACAGGAGAATTAAACTACCTATAGAAACTGGAAATACGAATTACTTATCTGCAACAAAAAGGAATAACAAAAATACAAATGGAGACCTCTGGTTGTTGAGGGGCCCTTCTCAGCATTCATGGGTTGTGCTTAGATCAATCAACCACCCACAGAAATAAAGACATATAAACACATCTGAAGTAGAACTTGTGTTAAATTCGGAACAGAGTTTAAAGAATTTCATTTCTAATGATGACTAACTCGATTCTCGGCTAGAGATGACTTTATATAGTTTTTCATGGATGAATAGTTTGACCCTTTCAGTGGTCGACCACTCCAAAAATAGACAAACTTAACTACTGGACAAAAAACCGTGTAACAATTCGTGACAATACAGAGTCATCTTCCTAATCCTGTGTGCATCGGTTATCCTCACGTGGGCTGTAGGTGTATGGATCTTCGTCGATGTGGGAACATAGCATAGTGTTGAGTGGAGAGGAAAAGATCTCGAGTCTTCTAGAGAAAAGGATCTTGTACCAGCTGGATTTGTGGCTAATAGATCAATAAAACTGTTATGTGCTTTAAACGCTTGGGAATATTCGACCTAACAGGGCGTGGGTTAATCGTAGGGCTGTAAGACAAGGTGGACGCAACTATGTAGGTTTGGCGTGAATGTGTGTCCATATGAAGGCTCATTTGGAAACCATAGACTGCAAAGCAATTCTATGTATCATGCATGTTTACAAATATCACATAACTACTAATAAAATCATGAAATAACGAAAATCAACCAAGACTTGCATAAAATTAAAATACTTTCGTACCTGGGGTTAATTGATAAAATGAATGAAAAAAAGTATACCAAAAGGTGACAAAAGTGATGCCAAAAGAGAAAATTAGCAGCAAAAAATAATAACAAAAACGGTATCAACACTCCCCCAAACCAAGGAGATGTTAGGTCCCACTAAGAAAAATGAAAAGGAAGTTAGGAAGAAGGTTGAGCCACATTAGCATCTGCCTTCGACTTATCAAAGGAAACGAGAGATTTGAATTTCAACTTCCTGTACTGTACCTTTAGAAATTTACGCTTCTCTTGACAAGAGTCACATAAAGAGGTTATGGCCTTGTTAATTTCCTCAATAGCCTTGACTTGTAGACGTAGCTCCTTATTCTCTTGACGAAGATCGACAATTATCTCAGCATATCTCTTATTTTTGCTTGCCGAGTGTGCTAACTCTTGAGTTAGTTAATCTATTTCATGCAGATCCAAAGTAAATGGCTCTACGAGGAATTTGGAATCTTGTGGTGGACTTAATTCTCTAGATGGTGTCTCAATGTCAATAGAGGGGATTCATTCTCCAGGACCCATTCCTTGAGCAGATGCATAAGCGGTATCAAGAGCATAATCCTTGACCAATTCAGCCAAGACACTGGCCAATGTAAACAAGGGTGAGTCAGAGACGGGTTCATCCACTTAGACCATGCTATCTAAATGATCGGACTGAAGGGTAGGCTGAACAGTGATCTGAACGGACTTGGCCTTCTTGTTCCTAGTTTGAACTTGTCGAAATGGTATAAATTCAGTGACCACAAGGTTGATAGAGGTAGGTGAATGGGTAGGCGGATTTGCTTCTAGCGTATCTTTGTCAATATGCACCATTTTGGGGAATTTATTTTCTATGGAAGGGGTTTGACTGGGTTCATGGCTACGGGCATGCCAAGGATGCTTCCGAGAGTTAGAGGTTTTTGTAAGGGGTTTCTTGACCAAATGAGTGTTTATTACTTCAAACACAAAGCTATTCCAAGTTTTCCCCTTTACCTTCAACTAATGACTGATTAAAATTTTAATAAGATAGTGGTGATATAGGCTTCCAAAGGGATTAATGGTATTCTTCCTAACTTGGCTCGACATTTTCTCTAGGATCTTTTGAAAATAAAACAGAAAATTTAGGGCTTGATCATTAACAAACTGTGCCAATAATCTAAGGTGACAAGCTTTAAAAATGGTGTACTTATCCTCATAACTGATCAACCTAATGATGACAATCAAGGGCTCAATATATTTATTCTTAATCCACTCCCTGTGGAACCCTTTTGTCCCTGCAACATGTTGGTATTCATCCCTAATAGCGAATTCATGAGTCGTTCGTGGGAGAAAGAGGTGCTTGTGCCAACAGGAACCTTCCCTGGGCATTTTTGTGGCCAATGCAATAGACTCCTCAGTCACAGGAAAGATGAGAGGGTCGGCCTTAGTTGTTTTTCCATCAAATCCCTTGGTGAACAACAATGAGATCTTGTCGTCGTCGCCATCAAGAAGATGGAGGAACGAACACCAAACTTCACGAAGAAACACTTCATGACATGTTTTAAACTTAGGGAGACGAAGAAAATCCTGGTAATTACCAGGCTCATAGAAGATCAACATTGTTAAGTATAGGTCAAGGAATGAAAATGGATATAGGGGTTGCATAATATTTTAAGAGACCCAGCTTGAGAGACTCAGAGAAGATGAGGATAGGAATAATGAAATGAAATTCACACAAGAGTTCATTTAAAATATGATCCGTTTGGATGGTTGAATGATCGTGAGCAAATATTTAGCATGTTTGGGCAATCACACTATCATGGAAAGATATTGGATCGTGTGTCATCATAGAGACATCTGCATTGGTGAATTCGAATGGTTCTAATATATTCAACCATGTCCAAGTAAACTTTGCACATGTTGAATGAATTATTCATTACGGAATTTATGTAATGCATTTAAAACCATAATGACCTTAATTAGTAGAATGATAGAACACTTGATGATTTCCACATGTGATTTGATAAGAGGGTAAAGGTAATGATAATAAAAAAAATCTTGAAATCATTTCATATCAACATGGGGTTAAATGATCTATTAGATGAGGTCGGAGTGAATCCTAACAAAATAAAAAAAAATTATAAGCATATGAATAAGACCTAATAATTATGGGTATGGTTTAATAAATTAAACCGTCTTCCCAAAGTTAATACTAAAATAAATTAACATCTCAACATATTAACCCAACTATGATATTATGTTTTCATTTGGATCGTCATTTGGCATTCCATTCGGACCGACATTCGACCCTTCCTATGATATTTCATATGGACCCTCTATACAAAATGCGCTTTGATGGCTCTGACTGCTGCTAGGTATGTAGTAAATTTTATGAGTTGTCAGCACACAATATGATGATGTAAACCGGCTTTATTAAACCTTAGTTGCATTATCCATCACGAATTAAAACAATCTTCCACTACTTGCATTATCCTGAAAACACCTATACTTTTGTCAGAGATAATTGAATATTCTTTTTTATAAATAATCAGAAAGTAAAAACAGTTCTAAACTCCTGCCAAACCAAAAATATTGCGTGTCCTCAAGCCATCAAAGAAAAACTAATTGATTTCCAAATAGTTTAACAAATGGTTCTAACATGCTGTTATTATTTTTGTAAGAAAAAGAAATACTAACTAGTAAATGGAGATGATTCAGATATGTACTTCCATAAAAAATAACACTGCTTAGGAATACGATACGAATAATGATAGTATAATTGATGCAAAAATGCCATAGGAAAAACTAGTCATCCAGGCCTCATTTTAAGGATCTCTTATCACCCAAAGAATAGTTTAAGTTCAACCTAGAGTTTGTGAGATTTCTATTGTTATGGGCCCCACTTCCTGGATAATAATATACTAGGTATTATTTGAATTAGATGATCGGGTCCAAGTCCAACTTACATCTGTTCTCTAATGACATTATAAATAATTTTCCTAAACATGTGTTTTTCTCTTTCCTTCTTTTTTTCCCTTTTTTTTCTCCAACCATGCGCATAGTGATGCATGAACCAGATCTCTTTTACCTGACATTTCCCCACTACCATTAGGCCTATTCAGTACCCCGACGGGTTTATATTGGTACCATGAAAGCATAGTCCCATTGCGAGCGATCCTGTTCAGTACCCCGATGGGTTTACTTGCATTTACTGATATTCCTTATTTAAGATGTTACTTAGCATGGACCCGCTGCCAGCAAGCCTGTTCAGTACCCCGATAGGTTTGCTTCGTATAAATTTTTTATTATGTGGAAGTAGGTTGGTACTTAGAGTGTGTTAAGCCTGCTAAACACATAATTCAAATTTTAGAGCGAACCTTATAAGTAACTTTTTGCATAATGGCCTAAATTATAGATCATGTCAAAAGATAATAACTTAATGTTGTTTCCTTACCTCTTAGTCTATCTTCTTCATAAAATATTAGTAATGTTCCCCACAAGAAGGAATTTCACTCACTCTTGACTTACCTAAAAAATGCTTAAGAGACAAGTTTTGATAATAAGTATAGGATGAACTAGTAGTCCATAGGTGTAAGATAGAACTTTGAAAAACACAATGATTAGAGTAGGTCTTAGGAAATTGTTTTAATGATAATTCAGAAATATGCACATCTAAATCAAATACCATAAAATAATAAGGAATCATTGAAGAAAGTGGGTAGGGATGATATAGAGAACATTTTAATTTCATTATAAATTTCAGCTTTAAAGAAAAAGAGTTAGGATGTATTATGCGTTCTTAGAGCACTTCCCTTTTTAAGCAGCATTTCATGAGCTGATTATAGAGACAATGTTATTGTAATCGAACTACAAAACCACTTGTCAGATGATTCAAATTTATTCCCAACGAAAACATATGTATTGAAAAAAAGTCATATAAAATTTATCAAAATTTATCAAAATTTAGACAAAGGAAAAGAATCTTCTCGTTTTGTTTGAAAAAATTCCATAAGCTAATTATAAAACTAAACTCCCTAGATAAGTGTAGTCATATTGTTAGAAATGACTTTATTTATTTAAATAAATAAATATATATTTACATACATACATAAAACAACACAAAATAATTTAAGAATCAGGAGGAGGAGGAATGACTTCTCTTCAACCAGCTCCAACTCCTTTTGTTGTAAGACATTGTTCAAAAAATATTGTCTAGATATCGGTTGATGATAAAGTCTAAGTCTATGTCCATTTACGACAAAGGAAGTTTTTGAATCATCGATTGTCTTAATTTCTATTGACCCATTATCGAAGGTTGTAACTACCTCATATGGACCCATCCAACGGGTAGTTAATTTTGCTTTGAAATTTTTATACCTTGAGTCGAATAGTAATGCCTGATCCCCGGTATTAAACTAATTTTTCTTAATAAATTTATCATGCCATTTATTTCGCTTATTTTGTATTAACATTGTCCTTTGGAGTGCATCTTGTATAATCTCATCTAATTCATTAATCTGTAAAATTAGTTGTTTCTACGCTTCTTCCAAATCCATACCTAATTGTACAACCATATGAAAAAAGTCTTACCTTGGAATTCAATAGGTAAAAGGACTTATTTCCCATATACTATCTCATAGGGTGTATGTCCAGTAGTGTTTCTCCAAGTTATTCTATAGGCCCACAAGGCCTCTGGGATTTTATCTTCCCAGTATTTATGATGTAGCTGAATAGTTTTGGTTAATATAGCTTCCAATACCTTATTGGTTGACTCTACCTATCCATTAGCTTGTCGATGGTAAGGTGAGGATTTACAATTCCGGATACTATAATTCATGGTAAGTTCTTCATCAATTTAGAAGTGAATTGAGAACCTTGGTCAGTGACAATTTCCCTAGGCACACCAAACCGAGTAAATATCTCTTCATATATAAATTCTACCACAAATTTCTCTGTGGCTCGAAACAAAGCTTTAACTTCTACTCAGTTGCTGACAGAATCTGTGTGAACCAGGATGTACTTCTTTTTGAGGGACATGGGAGATATTGGTCCTACAAAATCAATATCTCATTTCTCAAAAGGCTCAATCATGACCTGATGCTGTAAAGGAATCTCGTCGGATGACATAGGTATACCCATTCTTTGGAAACTATCACATCCTCTTACATATCTCGAAGCATCCTTAAAAATTATTGGCCAGTAATACCCGGAATGAAACACTTTGTATGATGTCCGCTTCTAAAAAAAGTGTCTTCCACATGGCCCATCATGGCATGCAAGAAGGATTTCTGTCATCTCTTCCTTTCGTACACATCGTTTGATAATAAGATCCGGGCCAATATGAAAAAGGTCATTATAAACTCAAGAGTAATTAGAACTTTGGACGACAACTCGACGTTTCTCATGTGGGGACAAGTGGTTTGGTAACTTCCCAGTTGCTAAATAATTAGTAATGTCTACAAACCAATGAGTTTGAATAGACACAACAAATAAATATTCGTTAGGGAAAGTATCATCAACGATTTTAGCACCATCATCATGTTGAATATGAGAGAGGAAATTTACTACCAAATTCTCTCTACTAGGTCAATCGACGACGATGATATTAAATTCCTGTAATAGAAGAAGCCATCAGGTTACCCTACCATTGGTAATTGGCTTATTCATTAAGAATATAATGGCAGAGTGGTCTATATGCACAAAAAATTCATATCTTGTGATGTAATGGAGAAATTTATTGATAGAGTAGACTACTACCAAAAACTCCTTTTCAGTAACAGCATAATTCAGTTCGGCAAGAGTCAATTTTTTGCTAATAAAGTATATGGCATAATATGCTTGGCCTTCCTTTTGACCAAGGACTCCTCCAATGGCCATGTCAGAAGGATCAATGGACATATGAAAGGAGAGGGACCAATCAGGACCCGTAAGTATTGGTGCCACTGATAGTTTATCCTTTAATACCTCAAAATTACTTTGATAGGAATCAGTCCACTGGAATTTGATATCCTTCATAAGCATTTTAAATAGTGATGTAGTTATTTTAGTGAAATTTTCAATAAAATGTCAGTAGTAACCTGCATGGCCAAGAAAGCTCGTTACCTCCTTTTGAGTTTTTGGAGAGGGGAGACCGACAATTACTTTATTTTAGAAGGATCTACTCTGATCCTGTGTGAAGAGTGTTAGAATTTGAATGCCATTTAGATATTCAGGTAGAGAGTTCTGATTATGTTGCAGCAATTGAATAGAGAATGGAAATATAAATCCAACAAGACAAACCACATAGGAAATGGACAAGTATTGATCAAGAATTTACAGCATATTCGACATAATAATATATGGTGTACAATAGATTACAAATAGGTAGAATTCGAATGCATGAGTAATGAATTTGAATCCTCCAAGTGGATAAGACTGTATCTAACTAAATCTCCAACTCAATGTCTCCCAATCAATATCGGAGTCCAAATAGACAACTCCCCGATGACTAATAACTCCAACATGTAGTAACAACTAGTTAACTCCATGCAACTAACAATGAGGTAGGTAGGAAAAGTGCTCCTCCCCATGAAACCATGCATTATCCATGAATTAGTAGAACTATCCTAACTGATTGTGAATAAATGATTGGTGTAAGGACTCCCACTAGTTCCTAAAATGTAGGGATTGGTCTAAGAGGCACCCCTACTTATGCATGCACATGCAGTAAGTGGCAGTTAACCTCTATCATTTCCCCCCACACTTCAATGACTGGTACGTGTGGCCCCATTGGGCCATGTGGAACCATTTAATTAATTTAGGTTCCTAAGTTTGGCTAATTAATCTAATAGAAAGTATGAACAAGGGAGGATTAATAATCCTAACACCCCCCATGAATCCTAACTTGGAAAACTTGTGGGCCCTGGTAATGAGACCATAGGTCACCTAATATACAATCTAAGAAACATAATACAAATGAGGTAGGAAAACCTCTTGGGAAAACCCCCCTCAAGAGAGGAATTGAGAATCAAGCCTTAATGCCCAAAAGAGACCTGAGAAAGGAAAATATATGTTCAGTAAAAGACTTGGTAAAAATATCTGCAATTTGATCCTCTGTTAGATAGTAGTGCAGTGTGATGGTCATTTCATGCACCAGTTCCTGAATGTAGTGCATGTGAACTTCTATGTGCTTTGTCCTCTGATTCTAAATAGGATCACTGGATATCTTGATTGTACTCTGGTTGTCACAATAAAGATCTATTGTAGGTGATGTCTGAATCCCAAACTCTATCAAGATGCCATGTTGCCAAACTGCCTGAATAGCTACATTCACAGCTCCTTGATACTCTACTTCTACTAAAAAAAGTGCAAGGGTTGATTGCTTCTTGTTGGACCAACAAATTGGTCCAGATCCAATCATGAATACAAAACCCAAGCTAGATTTCCTATCATTTCCATCTCTTGCTCAATCTAAGTCTGTAAAGCCTATGAGATCTAGCTATGCTCCATCACCATAATGGATCCCATAATCAATAGTACTCTGCACATAGTGTAAGATCCTCTTTGTTTCCTTCCAGTGCATCTCATGTGGTTCCTGCATATATCTGGTAGCAGTACTCATAGCATAAGATATGTCTGGTCCCGATTGAGTGAGATACAGAAGGCTTCCATTGAAATATCTGTAGAGAGTGTTGTCTATTAAAGGTGTGGAACCGCCTTATTCAAGCCTAATCCCTGATAAGAAAGGTTAGGGGGCTGCCTTGCAATCCTCCATCTGGAACCTCTTAATAATGTCTAATGAATAACTAGACTATGAGATCATGATTCCTGAAGTATTTTGATTTACTTCAAGACCAATGAACTGTCTTAATAGTCCTAAGTCAGTCATAGAAAATGATTTATTAAGAGAAGACTTGATGCTGGTCAATCCAGTAGCAGAGCTACTAGTAATGAGAAAGTCATCCACATATAATACAACTAGAAGAAAGAACCCCTCTTTCTTCTTCATGTATACATTGCAATCAGATTTGCACCTTTCAAACTTCTAAGAGATGAGGAAAGCATCCATCTTGGAGTACCATGACCTTGGGGCTTGTTTGAGCCCATACAATGATTTCCTTAGTTTGCAGACTAAGGAAGGATCATCAATAAATCCCTCAGGTTGTTTCATATAGATCTCCTCCTCCAAATATCCATGGAGGAAGGCACTCTTCACATCCATGTGGTGTACTTCCCATCTCTTGGAAGCAGTAATGGCCAATACCAGCTTGATGGAGTCCATTCTAGCTACTGGAGCGAATGTCTCATTGTATTCCAAGCCTTGGACTTGAGAATACCATTTTTCCACCAACTGATCCTTGTACTTGGTTGTGGTCCCATTAGCAGCTATTTTGGTTTTGTAGATCCATTTGCACTATATCGGCTTCCTTCATGGAGGCAAGGGGACAAGATACTAGGTTTGGTTGTTATGTAGTGAATCAAACTCCTCATCCATGGCTTCCTGGCATCTAAGATCATGGAAAGCCTCCCTTAAGCATTGAGGATTTGACTCAAGCAACATGAAAGACCTCTCCGAAAGAAGAGGATCTGTGTAAGACAGTGCTGCACTTTCCTTCTGATACTAGGACCTCTTTCTTCTTATGTCATCTGGATCCTCAAAACCATCTCCAGCTTCTTCTATGAGCTGCTTGGCCCATTTAGGCTGCTGGAATGAGGTAGATGATGGATCTAGATCTATACCCCTTTGAGTTGTAAGCTCAATGTCTAGATCAAACTGGGATGGCTCCTCTTCTGAATCTGAATAAGAAATGTTAGGATTTAAAACTGAAACTGCAATAGGAAGTGAAGGAATGTTTATACCTTCATGATCTTCGAATGGAAGTTGTGATGATGTTGAAACTGAGAATGGCATGAAGTGAGAGAGATAGTATGCCTTGGAGGCATGATCAACACTCCCTTTCACTACAATATCCTTAGTTGAGATATTGGTGATCTCTATTGAATCAGATCCAAACAATAATTTCTTTGGAAATCCAGTATGGGTCATCTGATAAACATATAACATATTAGATGCAAGTGAGGGAACATATAGGACATCTCTGAACACACCATGCCTCACTCTAATGGTGCCCTTCCCTACTGCTGGGATTTGGAAATAATCTCCCATGTGAATAGTGGGCCCTTCTTTGACATTGAGAGAGGAGAAGAGATCATTGGAGGAAACCATGTGGTTAGAGGATTCGGAATTAATCAAAAAGGCTGTAGACCGAGGTAGTCCTTATTTCAAAGAATGACATCTTTCATGTCCATTATCATATTGTTTTTCTCTTTGAATGTTATGCTTCTTGAGAAGAGCAGACATTTCATCAAGTTCCTTCCTCATACAATGATCTTCAAGGTGATACCCTTTTTCACAGTAGGGAAACAATGTTTTCCCAAATTTCTTCTTCTTAGAGCTAGAGGCCCTTTCAAAAGATTGCTGATTTTGTTTAGGATTTGAATCAGGTGTATTTGTCTCCTTATTCTTTGATTTCCCCTTTGCTTGCACTTTGGAAGAGTCAGTAATCAAAAGAGCTTGATCTATGGAAGTATGAATGACTCCCATTCGAATCAATTTGTTTTGTTCCTTGATTAAGGACTCAGCGAATGAATCTAAAGAAGGAATTTTCAAATCAGGAAAGCTTTCCTGCTTGGAATGAAACTATTGTAGCTGCAACTATTATACCAAAAAAAAAAATTATTTTTTAGGGCTGTTATGGAGAGAAATTCCTATGGCTTGGGGTACCACAACAGACAGCTTGACTCCAAAAATCAATCCTTTCCAATATGCAATAGAAATTAAATTTCTAACACTAAAGGATCATACCTCTACCTTATTCCGGACTGTTGAAGTAGATCCCCATTGAGCTTTCCAATCTTCAGCTTGAATTGATAGATTACTTCCTCAACAACAAGTAAACAATACAAGCATTCTATATATCATGGTGTTAGATCTATTCTAGCATATATAATCAATAATGTATAAGAATTTGACATAATCCAGTGGATGAAACATTCATTCAAACACACATTATTGGACAGGAAAATATATTTCTATTAATGTAAATCAGAGATTACAAGATACAACCTCTGACAGCACGTCTACAAACCGGAGAAACTGAATCCCCCACTTGGGCCTCCACCACTTCAATCCTCCATCTCTCGATAGCAAGCTTACAAGCAAAAGGAAATCTTGGGAAAAACACAAAAGTGCTCCAAGGGACAAAGGGATGTAGAATCAAGCATAAGTTCTGGCAACAATGGACTATAGTTTCTTTTCTCTCAATTCTCTCTTCTTACCTTCAATGTATCAAGGGGTTCCTTATATAGATTTCAAAGGGATAATGAAAGGTCAAATTTGAGCGATCTCAAGGCATAGGGAAGGCCAGGAGTCAAATGAGTCGGATCCATGTCAAGAAAAATTCGAAAAGGATTTGGATTATGTACAAATCCCGATGTACGCATTTTTAGTGGTCAAACCCACGTATACACGCGCTTATAGGTTAAAAAGTCGCGTGTATAATTTTTCATGTGTTTTTAGGGATTATCAAGGAAACATCAAAGGACAAAAAATGGTCCATAGGGTCTAAGGAGTCTGCAGTGGGACAGGGGAAGGCCATACAAAGTGTGATTCACCTAGAGTGGTGAAATCTGCTATAACAGATGCCCCATAAAGTGTGAGGTCAGAGGGGTCATACGATGGTCGAAATAAATTATAAGTCCATCCCAGAAGTGGAGTGATGAAGGATCCCAAATGTAAGACCAGCCACCCGATCAGCATAGTACAATAATACAACTATGCATATAACTACAAGTACATATAGCAGTCCCGGATACATAAGAGTACAATGGACATGAATAGGCATAATACATGATATCACATATGTGGTCATAGCCACGTACAATATACATAGATCAAAATCTCCATGATGAAGATATACAAGGAACTTTGGGTTCAACAGTATTCTGAGCACATTTTTCTTCGAGCGTGTTCTGGGATTGATCCCTAGAGTGGACATTCCTCTCCACGAGGTTCGAGATCCGGCCCAACGGCGTTGGGAAGATTCTATGCGCAAACTGGGGGGTGGTAGGGTGGCCAACCCATATCCAGCTGACTTCTTTCCATGGTGGCGATGACAGATCGTTGCCATTGATGACTACCCCTATGTAGGGATATATTTTCGGGGGGATCTGGACATGCCATTGCCACCAGGATCGGCATAATGTTTTTGGGTGACAATACATAGTGACATCTACCATTTGTGTGCAGATGTGGGACCATGGCGGCCGGAGGGCTTCCCTCATCATAGATGAAGGGGAAGAGGAGATGACATCATGGGTGTGGATGCGGAGCGAACGCTCCAGAGAATTCATACCAACTTTGTGAGACTGACTCATAGAGTTCCCATGGCACAAATCAAGGACTTGCCTGAGGCCATGCAACGGTAGGTGGTGGGTGTACCATGCGCATGGGTGCATTTATTTTGACGGCTAGCTAGAGCCTTAGTGACATTCCATGATCACAACCCTCCTCCTCCTCCGCAGGATTAGACACCTGGGAGTGTATTCATTTTGTATGACCATGTATTATATGATGGTGGCTTGAGAGCCCCAATTTTGTATCATGACACTATGTATTACCACATTTTTTATGTATATATAAAAAGTTTTATGGTGATCGATTTATTTATTTACATGTGTAAAAATTGTGTTTGTGATTAATTTATTGTGAATGAAACAAATGCCAATCTAACACGTAGTTAGCATATGAGTCAGCAACTTGATTATTATTTCTTGGAATGTGTATATATGTTATATTGTCAAATTATCGTTCTAACAATCTCACACGTAAGAACCTTCTCAATAACATCGAATCCATGTCAAGGAAAAATCCAAAAGGATTTGGATTATGCACACATCCCGATGTACGCGGTTTTAGTGGTCAAACCCGTGTATACACGTGCTTATAGGTTAAAAATTCACGTGTATCATTTTTCATGTGTTTTTAGGGATGATTAAGGAAACATCAAAGGACAAAAAATGGTCCATAGGGTCTAAGGAGTCTGCAACGGGATAGGGGAAGGCCATACAATGTGCGATTCACCTAGAGTGGTGAAATCCGCTATAGCAAGGCCCCCCTTATCTTTTAGTTTTTTAGAAGGCTTAGAAAGTCTAACTTTTCACCAAAATTTGTCCCATGACTTGAAAGTTTGGCAAAAAGGAAAGTTGTTTTCCTTATATAGGATGCACAGTTGATAGTCTTTCTGATGTATCGGGTGTACAGTAGATGTTACAGAGAGAAATTCCTATGGCTTGGGGTACCACAATAGACAACCTGACTCTAGAAATCAATCATTTCCTATATGCAAGAGAAACCAAATATCTAACACTAAAGGATCTCGATTCGTAACTTATTCCAGACTGTTGATGTAGATCCCCATTGAGATTTCCAACTCCAGCTTGAATTGATAAATTTCTTCCTCAACATTCAATAAACAAGACAAGAATACTATATATAATCGTGTTAGACCTACTCTAGCATATATAATCAATAACATATAAGCACCTAAAATCATCCATGGATCAAATATTCATTCAAATACATATTATTGGACAGGAAAAGATATTTCTATTAATACAAAATAGAGATTACAATAGAGACAACCTATGTCGGAACGTCTACGAATCGGAGAAACTGAGTCCCCCACTTGGGCCTCCACCACTTCAATCCTCCATCTCTTGATATCAAGCTCACAAGTGTTATAGTTGATTTTACCACACCTCGTGAATCACACTTGTATGGCCTTCCCCTGTCCCTCTGCAGACTCTTTGGTCCCCATGGACCTTTTTTATACCTTTGATGTTTACAATATCATCCCTAAAAACATGCTTAAATTGCTATACACGACTTTTAAACCCTTTCTCGTGTATATGCATGGGTTTGACCCCTAAAACCGTGTACATCGGGATGTGTGCAAAAGGCCAAATTATTTTGGAGTTTTCCTTGACATGGATCCGAGTCACTTGTCTCCTGGCCTTCCATATGCCTTGAGATCGCTCAGACTCAACCCTTCATTGCCCAATTGAAGAGCTATATAAGGAACCCTTTGGATACATTGAAGAATATGGGAGAATTGAGAGCAAAGAAACTATAATCCATTGTTGCCGGAACTTATGATTGAGTCTGCATCCCTTTGTCCCTTGGAGCACTTTGGTGTTCTTCCCAAGCTTTCCTTTTGCCTGTGAGCTTGATATCGAGAGATGGAGAATTGAGGTGTTGGAGGCGCAAGTGGGGGATTCAATTTCTACGATTCGCAGACATCCCGACAGAAGTTGTATTCATTGTAATCTCTGATTTTATATTAATAGAAATATGTTTTCTTGTCCAATAATGTATGTTTGAATGAATATTTTATCCATGGATGATTTCAAATGCTTATACATTGTTGATTATATATGCTAGAGTATATCTAACACCAATATATATAGTATTCTTGTCTTGTTTATTAATTGTTGAGGAAGTAATTTATCAATTCAAGCTAGAGTTGGAAAACTCAATGGGGATCTACTTCAACTATCCGGAATAAGGTATGAGTTTTGATCCTTTAGTGTTAGATATTTGATTTTTCTTGCATATTGGAAAGGATTGATTTCTGGAGTCAAGCTGTCTGTTGTGGTACCCCAAGCCATAGGAATTTCTCTCCATAACGAAATTGGTGACTCCACTGGGGAGTTCCTAGTAGTTGTCCTATGGGGGTTTTTTATCGGCATTCAATGACTTTGAATTGCTCTTATTTCTCTATTTCTGTGTCAGTTCTGGGGGCATGTATGCCTGGTAGTGTCTGATTGGTGTGAAGTTTGTCTCAGCTTGTTTGTTTGCCTTTGTTTTTGTGCACTTTTCTTCCTGTACGCGATTTTTTAACTCACAGTCGTGTATATACGTGGTTTTCACTGATATATCCACATACATACATGGGTTTACTATTAACAATCATGTATTCCCTTAGTTTTTCCTTCTAGAGGAAGATTGATTGTTGTTGGGTGAATTTTAATAATTTTTGAGTCTCCTTTGATAATGCTAGAGTCTGTATACACCTCTGTTTCTGACCAGAGACATATTTTTATTTTTTTTAGGGTAAATTTCTTTTTTAAGAATGTTCTTGTCATTTCATTTTCGATTTTTTGTTTTGGGATTAGTGCATTAGTTTTATTTTACCTTAGTACTTTGTGTGAGTCTTGTTTGAGTGTGCTTGCCAAGTCTAGGGGTAGTAGAATAATTATTTTTCTTTAATATCTCAGTTTTTGTTTCAAAAAATCCAAAACTATTTGCTTATTTGTACTATTATGCATTGCATTTTTGCATTTTGCATGGTACTTGCACTAGGTTTTGCTTTAAAGTATTAGTCAGGACTTCATATAGGAACGATTGCACTTATCATTTGAAGAATTTTTTTTCATTCCATGTAGTAGCATACCCTATTTTCATTGGACACAATGCATTTGCATTGATTGTTAGGTGTGCATTTTTCTTTATGTTGCATCATAACACAATTAGTTGCACGGCCATCTACCTCTTTTGAGTAATAAATCCAAATAAAATCAACACTTAATTAAAAAAAATTACACATTTTTATTTTATAGGGTTCACCAACAAGATTAGGTTTTAGGGTCTTGGAATAGTTCATTGTCAGTAAATTATCCAAGACCACTAAACAACAACATGTATGTGTCTGTCCAGGTGAGAGTGTGAAATTCCTTGTTATAATTGGTGTTTCTCAGGATCCTCCTCTCAAAAGGGAGTTAAGAACGAGGCAGTGTGAGTTGTTATTGATTGGGATGACCCCTAGTCATAACTGAGTAGCACCGAAGATATTTCTAGGATTGTATTCCTATCTTGGGGCTCTTTCGAGAGTTTCATGCTTTACTACCATGCCCATATGGTCAATCCTGCCTGCGACTATCTACCTAAGCATTGATTATATTGAGGTGACCTTAGTTTCCTTACCTAGGATATCGAGGGGGTACTTTGCAGGGGTTATTCTGCAGGTGTCCCAGCCAGGTTGGGGTCGGACAGCACAGTCACTTTACGCGTTGAAGCTGAGGGCCACAATAATTGGTTACGTAACTCCGCTTGTTGTGTATGGGAGTCTCAAGCCTCTCCTAGGCAAGACATACTTGCTTCATTCAGGAGCTCACTTATCCTACCCTTCATTGCTTGTGTTTGGCTTTAGATTTTATTGGTGTATGCTATGTGCACGTTAGCTTTCTTAGGGTTTGCGTAATTATAAAGTCTTTTATATTTTTGAGTCATTGTGGATTTGGGTGCGGCTCCTCGCTGTTCTCATTGCTTAGCAGGACTTCCACCTTCTACATCTCCTCCTCCTTTGGGAGAGAGAAACACACAGTCCAGGAGAACTACTTCGTACATTGATTCACACATGATAGGAGATTGTGAAGATGGTATTCCTAAGCTTTATTCTCCACTTCAAGTGGATGACGGAGAGTTTACTCCTATTTATGACCCTTCACTTCATATGCCTGTGATTTCTGAGTTAGGTCCTATGATTTTTGAGATAGGTAATTTCCATGATAGACCTGCTTACTTTAGATACGATCCCCCACTCATGCATCACCGGTATGGAATGCCGGACGACGAGACTCATTATGAACCAGTGAGCACTAGTTATGGTAGTTGTGGTATGTCTGGAATTCCCACACATGATTTGCGATTTCATGTCGAATTGGAGTTTGAGCCTAACACTACGCCTGGGGGCACTCCTATTTCTTACCATGCAGAGAGGTTTGGGACCGCGAGTCATATTGCACCTTCCATCTCAGCGGTGGAAGCTACATCACATATTCCTCCTAGAACTAGGGTTAGTGATCCTATTAGGATACCAGATCCATGACGAGTGACTATAGAGAACAACAAGTACATAATTTCACAGGTCCCTTCATCCTCAGTTCCTTGTTCTTTGAATTTCATTCCTCCACCTCACTCACATGGTCCTTCAGGTCAGAATGTCTCTACAAGTCATGTCCGTACTATTGCTACTTGCACAGTTGTGTCTCAATTTCAGGTACCTCCAGTTGTTTTGGGGGGTCATATCCCTACTTCTAGAGGTCATGTCATTACTTCCGGAACCTACATTCCTACTTATGGACTGTCTCATGGGACATCTGATGGGATGTCTTATGGAACTTATTATGGGACGTAGTATGGACACGGTTATTCACCTTATGGGTACGGGTATCAAAAACCCGCTTACTCTCCTAATTATGGCTTTGTAGCCCCACATAGTCAAGGTAGACCACATTATGGTGCTTCCATGCCACCCTACAAGGGTCAAATGGGAGGAGGGAACTATGGCCAAGACCATGGTGGTTACGGTAATCAGACCTATGTGAACCAAAACTATCAGGGAGCGGTGCATCGACCTGCTCATCCTAGGCTCCCTTTTCTCGCAATGCTAAATATTCCTGACTTGTCGACACTGACGAACGATCCTATATGTCATGAACCGGCTTGGTTGGCTGTCCCTAATAAGATTCCCTCAGACATACCCAAGTTCGAGGGAAAACCAGGAGAGCATCTGAGCGAACATGTTACTACATTTCACCTATGGTGCTCTTCCAATTCCTTACAAAAATATTCAATCCATTTAAGGCTATTTCAACGCACCTTTACAGGGCCTGCCGCGAAATGGTATATAGAGTTACCTAGGGGGGCATTCACTTTGTTCGATGACCTAGCGATGAATTTTCTCAACCACTTCCAATTACTAGTGCGTTACAACATTGGTGTGGAACTCTTGTCAACATTTCGGTAGGATAAATCCATGCATATCTCGGACCATATCCAAGAGTGGCATAGATGGAAGAGGTTGATTAAAGCCTTCATACCGCCATATTTTCTCCTTGAGTGGTTCCTTTAGTTATTATTGCCTTATATAGCGAAGGATGTTTCTACATCCAGAGTTCAAAATGAGGAACAAGCCATTTTTAGGGCACAGGAATTGGACTTGATTTATGCTCAATCCGGTTTGTTATATGAGATCATTCCCAATGCTCCGCATTCTAGTTTCAACCCCAAAGTTAAACCTGGACCACATGCCCTGATGGCATTGTTGGTTGTGCAAGTGCTAAGCCTGCGGATTTGCTTGTGCAACAGGTCAGTCAATTGTCGATCAACCAATCTTCTTTAGGACAAGCCATAGCTTCGTCTCAACCCACCCAAACGATGAGTGTGCTTTCAGTGCAATCGTCGGACCAGAAGGGTAACCAGCAACCCAGAAGGAATAGAAAGAAGGGTAAGAACAATCGTAAGGGTGGGAATAGGAATGAAAATGCTAATACTAATGACAAGAATGTCTGAAATACTGGGGGGGACAAGCAATCTAAATGTAAGGTTAAATTTCCTTGCAAGTTATGTAAGGATGATCACCTCACTTACTTGTGCCCTCGTATCGATGAATCCTTGAGATTCTTAGCGCAGGGCCTAGCTGTGCTGACCAACCCTTTACATCACATTCAAAACATGAAATCGAGGACCCATGATTAGTTTGGTGGTGATCAAGATCCATCGGAGGCTAGTGGTCATGGTTTCATCAACATGGTGTGTGCTACGAAGGTTGTGACCTATGTGAAGGATTATGGTTCATCACAACCCGACCCAAGAAAGGAACTTGATCCACCAGGGTCTCTTTTTCATATTGAAAAAGCTATGGATAAACCTAAAGATACACCTCACATTCCTAAGGGAGTCCTTAAGCATTCAAGGTAGAATCCTAATGCCCGAGCTGCCTAGAACTATTCTGTTGTTGAGGATTTGGGGCACACTCCTTATGTGATGTCTGCACTAGAAGTACTTTAGTGTTTTCCTTCGCAAATGAAGGCTTTGATTTCTGCCCTTGGTGTGAATGATGATAATTTTTCCTCCGTGATTAAATTTGAAACCGCGGGACTGCAGCCTCGCTTTCCTTACTATGTG
The DNA here is from genome assembly GCA_001517045.1 of Pseudotsuga menziesii. Lineage (NCBI taxonomy): Eukaryota > Viridiplantae > Streptophyta > Pinopsida > Pinales > Pinaceae > Pseudotsuga > Pseudotsuga menziesii. The sequence continues at coordinate 176,186 of LPNX010093642.1, read as the reverse complement.
TCTCTTTTGATTCATGTAGAATGTCTTAACATGACCATCAGGCGCACTATGATTAATGAAGGCACTGTTGCTTATGTGATGTCTTTATCATGTTGGAAGGGTTTAGGTTCCCCTGAGTTGTCTAAATCCAGTACCATGTTGACTGCTTTTGATGGGATATCATTTAGGCCACATGGGACCCTTCCTTCCCTTAAGGTCCGTTTGGGAGGGAAGACCATTGCGATAGAGGTCGAGGTGGTTGATGCACCCCTTGAATATAATCTATTGTTGGGTAGGAATTGGATGTACAATATGCAATCCGTAGCTTCTTCTCTATTTCGCGTTGTATGCTTTCCATTTAATGGGAAGATAGTTACGATTGATCAAATGTCATTCAAGAATCCGTCGGTTACCACATCTTCAGAAGCTTCGATCCCGATTGTAGAGCACTGTCAGCTGGAAACTGGGAGTGTGGGTGTGGGCATGCATCCATCCCTTATGGGAAGCTTTAGTTGTCCTACACCTGTCCTTATGATAGGGTCTAGTTCTGGTGAGGCTTCAACATCTGTGAGATCGGTGTATTTTCATAAGAACCATATGAAATATCCTTGGATTCTTCCTACACTGAATACTTTGAGTGAGCCCATCGTGACAGACGTGCCGTTTCCTGCAACTATGGTAGCTTATCAAGCTAGTATTGGGAGTGTTGCAGAGCCTATTCCTTTCTCTTCGCAGATGGAGTAGGACTCATATTTGCTTCCTTCATGGGCAGTTCAATCTTCTCATGCGCATGATTTCCTTGATAGTGTTTTTCCTTTAGATGAAACGATTATTGATGCCATGTCAGGGGTTGAGCCACCTTGGGAAGAATTGCATCATAGATCTTATTTTCTTCCTGAGCTTGATCGGTTGGAGCATGAGGACTTTAGGGAGGTTCTTAGTGAGAGAATTGGTAGTCCCATGGTTCCATTAAGCTCTCCTGGTCTGACGGCTGATGGGAACATGGAAAATATATCTCCTACCATTCCTATCAATATCTCTCCTGATCCTGGCAAGATTGAGAATGTCTATATTGGGGTAGAATGTTCTAATGCTGAGATTCAATAGTACACTAAGCTGTTTAAATAGTTTTTTAATATCTTTTCTTGGTCTTATGATGAAATTCCAGGTATCGACCCTCGCATTGTTGAACATGAGATTAAAACTTATCCCAATGCTAAGCCTGTTCAACAACGCTTGCGTGTAGTGAATCCTAGGAAAGCACCCACGATTACGGCAGAGATAGAAAAACTGTTGAAAGCCAGTTTTATCTATCCCGTTCCCTTGACGGAGTGGGTTTCAAATCCTGTTCTGGTGGATAAGAAGCAGGGAGTGATCCGTATATGCACTGATTTCCGTGACTTGAATTGTGCCTTTCCTAAAGAAAATTTCCCCACACCATTTATTAATAAAATTTTGGATGAGTGTTAGGGTAGCGAGGTTTTTTCCTTTATGGACAGCTTTTCCAGATACAATCAGATACAAATTAAACTTGAGGACCAACATAAGACTGCCTTTATTTGTCCTTAGGGAACCTTTGCATATCGGAGGATGCCTTTTGGCCTTAAGAACACCGGAGCCACTATTTAGCGGGCTATGACCTTGATCTTCCATGATCTCAAATCAATTATTGAAGTATTTTTGGATGACCTTGCTGCTCATTCTGGTATGAGAATGCGTCATTCCTATCATTTGAGATTAGTGTTTGAAAGGTTCCGCCATTATTTGGTCAGGTTGAATCCTCACAAGTTCATATTTTGCATGAAATCTAATCGCTTATTAGGGTTCATTGTCTCCAAGGAGGGTATAACAGTTGACCTTTTGAAGGTAGAGGAAATACTTCAATTTTCTCCCTCAAAAAACATTAGACATATTCAATGTTTTCAAGGCATGGCAAACTTCTTATGGATATTCGTTGTCAACTTTGCCAATTTGACTAGAGGCTTCATGCGTATTTTGAAAAAGGACACCACTTTTTGTTGGGATGCATGCGCCCAGGATTCCTTTGATGCACTTAAATGAGCCTTAGCATTGGCCTCGGTGATTAGTGCACCACACTATAGCCGTGCCTTTCTACTTTATGTGGCCGCATCCATGGAGACGATTGGTATGGTTTTGGGTCAAGAGGATGAGGAGATCCAATAGCATGTCATATACTACCTGAGCTAGAACCTTTTTGACGCAGAGGTCCGTTATTCCCAAGTTGAGAAGCTTTCCCTAGCTACCGTACATGCGGTTCAACGGTTGAGACATTATATTCTCCTTCACAAAACATTGGTTGTAGCCCATGTCAATCCATTTCAATTCGACCTCACTCGAAGGATGATTGGGGGGAAGTATAATAAATGGATTGTCATCTTGTAAGAATTCGATCTCGAGTTTGTTTCGGCAAAATCGAAGAAATCATTAATTTTTGTGAAACTTATATCGGATTTCCCACGTGAAGAGGAGGAGATGGTTTGTGAAGATACGTTTGTCGATGAGCACATCTTCTTAATATCAATTTTGGATCCATGGTATGGAGACATTATCATATATTTACAAACATTGAAGGTCCCTACTCACCTCTCACAGGATGAACGACGACGATTACGTCACGTATCCATGAATTACCTCATAATGGATAACACCTTATGCCTTCGTGGGGTAGATTCCATTTTATGTCATTGTTTAACTCATGAGGAGGGTGAGCTTGTGCTGAATGATTTCCACGGAGGGGCATGTGGTGGTCATTTATCAGGGCTTTCTACAGCCCAAAATTTTTTAAGAGCAAGTTATTTCTAGCCATCGATCTTTAAAGATTATGTATATGTGGTCAAGAAGTGCCACCCTTGCCAGGTGTTTGCACTGAATATGGCCTCATGACCTACCCCGTTACATCTCATCATCACCGCTTGTCCCTTCACTAAGTGGGGGGCTTGATTTCATAAATTGCAACCTAGCTTCAGCTGGGGGGCATCATCATATCATAGTGACTGTTGACTACTTCACAAAATGGGATGAGGCTATGCCTACAGTTAAATATGATGGTGAGACAGCTGCACACTTCATATTCAACCATATTATTACTCAATTTGGTATTCCAAAGGAGTTTGTCACTAACCATGGAAATCACTTTCAGAATCGTATGATGGAAGAGTTGGCCTCAAAGTTAGGGTACAAGCAATATCATTCCTCCTCTTACTATCCTCGAGCGAATGGACAGGTTGAAGCAGTGAACAAATCACTCAAATCCATTCTCTAATGAACCATCGAACAAAGCAAGACTAATTGGCACATCATGTTATATCCTGCTTTGTGGGCTTATAGAACCGCTGTTAAGACTACCATGGTTTTTTCTCCATGTTAGCTTGTACATGGAGTGGAGTCGGTATTTCTGGTTGAGTGCGAGATTCCTTCTTTGAAGCTAGCCATAGAGATCTTACCAGACACTTCCTCATTGGAGGAGAGTTTGCTCCACTAAGAGCAACTTCATGAGCAGTGTTGAGATGCCTTGGTGGCTCTAGAAGTGAATAAGCATCGCGTTAAGGTCCAGTATGATAAGTCTATCCATCCAAGGAGGTTTAGTGAGGGATATTTGGTCCTTTTGTGGGATCAACCGAAAGAACCCTTGGGGGCAGAAAATTTTAACCCCATGTGGTGTGGTCCTTACATCGTTAAACGTGTATTACAGAAGGGTGCTTATGAGTTAGTGGATTATGAGGGAACAACCTTAGCGGAGCCTAGAAGTGGGATCTATCTTAAAAAGTACTATGCATGATTTTCAACCAAGGCTGACTATTGTATATTATTGTACAGTTTTGCATAGGTAGGTCTTTTCTTATGGTGATCGGGTTTGTGATTAGTTTTTGTTTCTTTTGGGTAGATGTCAATGGAATCTTCCACCTTCATAGAATCACGGATGGTGCGAGCTGTCACACTCAACGCTCAGCCTCTGCTGCTTGGGTGATTTATACTCCTACGGGTCAGGTTTGTCTTCAAGAGGCATATGTTTATGGCCCTCTTCGAACAATGTTGCTGAGTATAGTGTCGTTATCGAGCTTCTACGGGATGCCATTTCACATGGTGTTCTCTATCTTGAGGTACATCTTGATTCAGAGTTAGTAGTGTCACAGCTTAATGGTTTGTGCCATGTTAGGGATCCGACATTATTAAGAAGATTCTTACATGTGAGATTGTTAGAATGACAATTTGACAATATAACATACATACATATTCCAAGAATTAATAATCAAGTTGCTGACTCATAGGCTAACTATGTGTTATATTGGAATTTGTTTCATAGACAATAATCTCATCACAAACATAAATTTTTACTCATATAAATAAATAAATCGATCATCATAATTTTTTTTATAAACATCCAAAATGTGGCAATACATAGTGTCATAATACAGAAATGGGGCTCTCAAGCCACCAAAATATAAATACACGGTAGTACAAAATGTATCACTCCCAGGTATCTAAGCCTGTCGAGGAGGGGGGGGTTTGTGATCGTGAAATGTCACCATGACTCTAGATAGCCATTGAAATAGTCGCACCCATGCTTGTGGTACACCCACCAACTGGTGCTGCATGGCCTCAGGCAAGTCCTTGACTTGCACCATGGGTACTCTGTGTGTCAGCCTCATGAAGTTGGTATGAATTCTTTGGAGCATTCGCTCCACATCCACACCCGTAATGTCATCCCATCTTCCCCTTAGTCTATGACGAGGGAATCCTTTAGGCCACCGTGGTCCTACATCTACATGCATATGATAGGATGTCACTATGTATTGTCACCCAAAAACATGTCTTTTGATTCCACATAATAAAGAAACACAAAAAAATTAAATAATTCAAAATTTTTAAAGAGGGTCGAGGTTCATCACCAATGTCACTGTATGCCGACCCTGGTGGTAGCGGCATGTTGGGGTCTCCCCGAAAATATATCCCTGCATAGGGGTAATCATCGATGGAAACTATCTGTCGTCACCACCATGGAAAGAAATCAGTTGGATAGGGGTTGGACACCCTACCTCCACCCAGTCTGCACATCGCATCTGCCCAACATTGTTGGGCCAGATCTCAAACCCCATGTAGAGGAATGTCAACTCTAGGGCTCAATCCTAGAACATGCTAGAATAAGAACATGCTCAGTATGCTGCTGAAACCGAAGTTACGCACCCTGCCCATCTTGGAGTCACTGAGCTATTGTTTCATTTTTCTCAACAATGTCGTACTCTAGTCATAAACTGTGGGCCTCATGCACTCCACAGCATAGAACATCAATGGCCGTGAGGCCTAGTGGAGTGAGGCTAGCCCCACTATCCTACCTAGTGTTAGTAGAATGGCCTTTAGGCCTAGAACCTATATGGATTTAGTTGGGATCTGACTCCCCACCTTCTCTGTGTCTGGATAACATTACACTGCTATGTAATCATCTATAGTCAGGCCACCTCCGGGCCCGTGAGAGCATAGGTTCACCACTTCCCCCCATCGAGAAAGTCCAGTAATAGAGTACATGTCCTCCAATTCTATGGTAAGGGACATCCCATCTATCTGGAATGACTCTAAGTCTGGATCCCAGTAGTCTACTAGCATCTGTAATAGTCTTGGTTTGGCCCTTAAGCCACCAAGACACCAAAACTTGTAGAGCCCGCATGACCACAAATCTTGTTGAGCCATTAGATCTTCCCTTACTTCCCCTTCTACATCACCATGCTCATGTTCTCTCCATTCTAGGACCATCCTGCACATCAAAATTTAAGTTTGATCCATGAGAACACTTAAAAAACATTTAATGCAGCTACATACACGACTGTTTGCTAAACAACAATGAATGTACGTGACTTTAAGGTCTTTTTTCGCATATATCCAGCCCTATACACAGAAAAATCCTTGATTTCCACATGGACCGAGGCACAGATCTTAGATTGGCCTAGAATCCCAAATGAACGATGGAAAAAGATAAAATTTGCATGAAAATGAAAGAGCAGGGCATGGGTAAGCACTTGGAAAAAACAATAGTGGATTCCGCCAGCTGGATCTCCTGGAATTTGCGGTTAAAGTTCTGAGCTCAATTGGGTAAAAATTTCAAATCTTATATAATGTTTTGAATTGTTTACTATTTATAGAAATTTTTTAAATTTTTGAAAGTTTTTACCCCCTTTTCTATAGTTTGGACCGTTTTTGGACTAATTTATGATGTAGGAGACCATTTTGAGCGTCATTTCGATCGTTACTTTAAACTGTTCATGCCCGTTATAGGTATTGTTAGCACTCAGAATCTACCCAAGGTTGTAAAGGTAAATCCCAAGGTAACAGCAAAAACCACTTTAGAAAGAAACTGGTTTTTCTTCCAGAGAGGGATCTCTTGATACAGATTTAACGAGACTAGATATAACTAACATCCAAATATTTATATAGATGGTTGAAACAAAACATAACCATTGGGCATGGAGTCACATATAAATAAATAACATAAAATCATATGCGTAGAAGTTCATCAGAGGCAAGGTAACCATTCAATCACAGTCATTCATTTAATCCATTTAAAGCAGAAGAAGTAGAGCACAATCCATCAATACAGAGCATCAAGATATGAATTCAATATTGACTTTAGCAGAAAGGTTTATAAAATATTTGAAATAATGACCAGAGCATAATAAATATGAATTCCAATCATTCAACGCTTTGTTCCAAATATAAAGAAAATAGAATGGAGTGAACACAGGAAAAACAATCACAAATAAAGAAGCATAGACTGTAATACAAATGGCGCAGGAATCTCTGATAATCCCTTTGCATTCAATTTCTTGCTCAAAAATATATGTCTTTCAAAAACCTTCAACAACAGGACGGGTTCCAACCCCCATCTCATAAAATAGATGCAAATATATACATAAAATAATTTGATCTTCCCATGTTAGAATATAATCCGTTAGGGATTATAATATTGTAAATAAATAAATAGGAATAGTTGGAAGCCGAAAAGGCTGGACGGAAGGTGAAATAAACCGTCACATGAATGTATAAATGAATGCTTAGCCATGAATAGATTAACGAATTGGGAGTTATTACCAACAAGTGGTATCAGAGCAGGGCTGTCTGCCATAACTCCTGGCTGGGGCTGCCTTTCTGCCTGCCAGTCTGCTCTTTCAGAGCTGCCTGCCAGTCTCTCCTGCCAGTGCATGCATTGCATGCGTTACAATCCCTTCACGACTGAGTTTTGTGTACTGCAATTGTGTAGAGGAAACCCTAATCCCTACCAGCATTTTTATTCTGTGTGGGCGCCAATAATTCCATGCTATACCCTAATTCCAGTACATGAAGGCCCAGTTTCTCTGTCATTAATAATCCTGGAGTGTGCCATTGAAAGCCCGCGTGAAGAGAACTGAGGGGGCTAACATCTGACCACCGCATTTTCTGTTTTGTTTTATTATATCCCTTTTGCTTCGAGTTCTCACAGTCCGTTAGTGTTTTCAGAGTAATTTTCTTTGTAATCTGCGATGAGATGTATTCTTACTATGTCATTTACGGGCGAGTCTGCTGCGATGATATACGTTGCAGATATACGTTGAGTCTGCTGCGATGAGCGAGGAGATTGCATGCAGTTTACTTCAATTTACGGGCATGGGCGTGGGCGTGTCTGATACAATCTACTGCTGGTATCCATTTATATGCTGCAACGAATTTGCGTGGAGACTGTTGGTAGACTGGAGACTGTTGGTATAAATACAATAAGAAATCAAATATATAATTTACTGCTGCGTGTTGATTTCAGAGCTGGAAATACAATTTCTTATTGATATAATTTACTGCTGCGTGTTGATTTCAAAAATGCTCCTCATTTTTGAAAGGACCGTTCGGTTGTTTTGCATTTGGACATCATTATGATCCAAGTATATATATATGCTGAAAAGACATGAGAAAGGCGACTCTTTTGGTTGGAAAATGGTGTATATTTTAATCAGACTTAATGACTTTATTTTACCCTCGTGAGTAATATATGCTCAGTGATCGGGATGGACTAGGTTGCTGTTACTGATCAGTGATATATGTTGTGACTAATATAATGACTGATATATGTTGAAGACTGCGTGGAGATTTCTCCTTCAGTAAATGATATGTGTGACTGCGTTGAGCTGCCTGGAGAATGCATTGAGCTGATGCCTGAAAACTGAGCCAGAACCTGCTCGTAGAGACTGCCTGCAACCTCCAGCATGGAAGCTGAGAACATTGCTGAATGATATTATGCTTGCTGCGATCTGCGTTGAGTATATACGTGGATTAATTTGCTGTATATTCACTGCTGCTGAAGACCAGCATGGAGGGTGGAAACCCTAATTTCTTTTTCAGTATGGAGAACGGTCACCATTGAAAGCTAGCGTGGGCTCTTCTAATTGAGAGTTGTGCCTCTCCATCACCATAACCTGTGTAAATGCTGCTTTGAAGACTGCTGAAAACCTATTGAAGACTGCCTGGTGCCGCGTTCAAGACTGCTGAAGAATATGTGTGACTGCGTTTATGGTGCATGGTATAAAAACTCTTGTATGCTGCGTTTTATGTGACTGATATATATCATGCATACTGACTGATATATTGAAGAATATAGATATACTGAGACTGATCTATTTCTAGTGATTGATATATATGCTATAAACTTGCATTGTACACCTTGGCAGAGACTGTAGACCTGCAAGGTTATTGTTTTTCTCTTTGTCATATCTATTATTGTAAACTAACAGTTGTAAAGATGCACTCTTTGGCATCTAGTATTGGTACTGCCCTAGCTGGCAAAGACCAATCCAAAGACCCTTTCAAGGGACATTGCGGCAAAGAGAGAGGCAGAAGAAGAAGAAATTTCAGAGGCAGAGGGGGCAGAAGCAAAAGATCAGATTTGCAATGCAAACGTTGCGGAAAGACTGGGCACACATCAGATCAATGTTGGGCTTCATGGGAGTCCATCAAAGACATGCATAACCAGAAAACACATGACCAAGATGCTAGTAAATTTTCTGATTCTTGTATTGTTGCACATTGTAATCTTGGATTTAATGAAATGACTTCTCTTTCATCTTATAAAGATTGTTGGCTGCTTGATACTGGTGCAACATCACACATGACATTTAGAAAAGATTGTTTTGAAGAACTGAATGAAACAATCGACGGCATAGTGTACTTTACAGATAAGTCAAGTATTAAACCAAAGGGAATGGGCACCATTCGACTGAAGATGCCTGGATTCCCTGATTTCTTGTTGAAGAACGTTCTCTATCTTCCTGAGTTGGAGAGAAGCCTGCTGTCCATGGTAGAAATTCGACAACAAGGCCATTCCATCCACATATTTGATGGAATCGTTGAAATAAGAAAGTCCTCTGACAACCAAGTCATCATGACTGGATACGAAGATGGAAAGCTGCTGAAGCTCAAGGGTTCATCCGCAAGATTTCAGAACTATGCCTACCTCTCTCAGCATGGAGAAGGTAATATGTCATCTAGCTCATTGTGGCATGCAAGGTTTGGTCATTTAAATTATAACAGTCTTCGCTTGTTGAAAAAGAATGGTGTATTTGGCTTGCCCACCATTCCTAAAGAGAAAGAAAAATGTGATGCATGTATATTAGGGAAACATAGTAAGCTGCCATTCCATGAGTCTAATTTCAGAGCAAGTAGGAAATTAGAACTAGTGCATTCTGATTTGTGTGACCCAATGCCAACTCCTTCAGCAAATGGGAACAAGTACTTTATGACATTTGTAGATGACTACTCTCGAATGTGCTGGATTTATTGTTTAAAGACAAAGTCAGAAGCATTTCAAAAAT
>LPNX010093642.1:116341-164673 GCA_001517045.1 Pseudotsuga menziesii | reverse complement strand
CGAAAAGGCTGGACGGAAGGTGAAATAAACCGTCACATGAATGTATAAATGAATGCTTAGCCATGAATAGATTAACGAATTGGGAGTTATTACCAACATCCCAGAAGATTCATAACTGAATGATCGGCTTAATTAAAGTGTTGTAACTAAATTCCTAACTTTTAAGAATAAACTACAACTTCAATCCTAACAAATCATTAAGCTAAAATCAACTTGGTAGCAGGTCCTCGTCTAGTCAGCTCCTCAGCACGCGCCAATCGTTCTCATGAATGAAGGATGTATTTTGTCTTTCCGAACCTTTCCACAGCTTTCCATTGCTCCGCACTTGGGGTATCATATTCCATCATTTCTCGAATTCACCCTTCAAATTCCATGTAAGCTTCATATGATACCTTGGGCAATCCTCTCCTGATGATTAGGAACTTTTGTAAGATTTCGAAATCCTCTGTCAATTTGTCCACAATAGCTTTGCCCGTTAGGCCTTTTTCCAAATCATCAAATTTGGAATGATCCATACGACTTTGAACTAACAAGTTGTGATAATGCTCCTGAGAGAACATCCGTCCTTCCTCATCCCAAAAGGATGGTAGGCCGTCCTCAAATAGCTCTTTGAAAACTTGCTTGAAGTTATAAACTTGTGAAAGCATTTCATCTTCCTTTTCCTGGATCGTCTTCATTAAATGGTGCTTGTGGATAAACCTTTTAGCCCATAGAACTATTGATATTCTGTCCTTTATTCCCATATCATGTAATTTCTAGTATGTCAATGAATTTAGAAAATTCAGTGTGTTCTGGGCTGTGGTAAGGGGTCTTCTCTCCATGCGTTCATTCACTAACTTTAGTCTTTGGTGAGCCAAATTGATTAATATGTTTTGATCATCGATAAAGTTCAGATGGTGCCTGAATTTAGTGATTTCTATAGATAAGGTGTCCCAAATGATGTGATTTGCCCCTTGGAGAGGACCTTTCCCAATGTTTCTTTCTTTTAGTTCATTGAATTTCTTCTGCAGCTGATTCCTGTCTTGCAATATTTTATTTTTATTCTCACTTACTTTGGCCAATTCAGACTTGATCTTTTCATTCTCCACCTTTAACTCCTTTATTTCTTCATCCTTTAAGCTGACCTAGGACATAGGTATTGACAAGTCATCCGCAGAAAATTCATTCAATGGTTTATCAATGTTTACAATTTACAGGGCCTCATCAATAGGATTCTGACTCATCAATTCTTCCATGATTTCCTTTTCCTCGTTTTGGTCCCTTTTTAGCAAGGCAATTTGAGATATCAGTCCACTTCGTTCAGCTTCCCATCTGTGCTTTTCCTCTTGTAACTCGACAGCTTTTCCTTTATGTTCCATCATCTCCTACTGCATCTTGTCCTTCTCTTCTTGTAGTGCCAATAATTCGGATGACTGAACATGTTCTAAGCCTGGGATCTTCAATTTTTTCTTCAGAACTTGGAGAGCATTGTCCTTTTCTTCTAACATTCTTCTGATAGATTGGGTGTTATCTCTTTCATTGCCTGAACTGATAATATCTGCTTGTAGATTTTTAATCTGAATGGTATTGGCCTTGTTTTCAACTCTTTCATGTTTCAATTGAATCTCTAACTTATCTACCAAAATTTGTAATTTATTGATTCTCATCATAGCTTGTAACAGATCTGAATAAATAATATCACTTGTTTGTTTATGAAGCTGTATCTTGTCATGTACACTAATCTTGTCCAATACTACTTCCATCTCTGTCATGTTTTTATCATTAACCATGGCCAATTTGAAGGTGTTTCTTTCTGTATCTCGAGTAGAAATCAAAGAGGTTTTTGGATTGCTTAAATTCCTTTCCCGTGGGAGCAAACTTCTTGTCTCTTCCAGAGATTGCTTTCTTTTCTCCATGTAACTGGCCTTGAGTTCCTCTTTGGACTTAAAAAATTAAGCTTGGTTCTAAAATATCTACATCCTTGAAAGAAAATTGATTTATTTGTACATATTTTGTTGGGACTAAAGCAACTCTCTTAAAATCATCAGAAATCTCTTCACTTGAAACTCCACCAACTTGTAACAATTTTTCCTTTTTGTGTGACCCATCTTCATCTACTTCCATGCTTTCAATTTCAGATAGGATCCTCTTAATCAAAAAATTAGGACCTTCTGACACTTGTGATACTGTAACTGGTAAAGTACTTGCATTTCCACCAGACCCTTGAATTTCCATAAACTGCAAAAAATTTGATGTTTCATTCAATCCTTCAATAAACTGGTGTCCAAACAGTTTGTTTTTGTTGGCCTACTTCCTTAGCGAAATTATGTGGTGAGGGTCATAATTTTCCTTCGGCTCTTTTTGAAATTCCATATTATCCAAGAACTTTTCAATAAACACCAAGGCACCTTTATTTTTGAAAATAAAAGAGCCAACCTTGAGGGGAAATTTGATATTTGAAGACTTTTTAAAGGCTCCAAAATGCTCTTCCTCGGAATGCAACATTTTCCTCATGAATTCTAATGCAAAAACTCTAGGAGTGAGGAAAGCAGGTAACTTATATGGTTCCCTAGTGAATCCATATATCCTCAAAATAGTACAATCTTTCTGTAGGAACCAGTCTCCGACTCGATCCTCAGTCAAGGACTGCATCAGGCATTTCATATCTTCTAACACACGGCGCAATGTTTCATCGAACAACATTTTATATATCTTTGACATGATTGAATTAGAAAACTCAAATTTGTTGATCTGCTTGGGAAAATCAGAAGAGAAGATGGTACTCAAAAACTGTAATTCAGTGACATTTGAACACAGCAACATGTTCAACAGGTAAGTTTGAAATTTAAATAACCGGACTTTCGGGAATTCACTTAACTGAAGGTGTATTTCTTCCGCCAAGTACTCATCTAGACTAAATACAGGAACCGATTGAGACTCTGAACCAAATGAACTCATTTTTAACAAAAAACCAAGGATGACTTCAGTTACGCGACAATCATCGTCAAGACCCAAAATTTGACAGACCAGGGATAGCACTAATTGAACTTCATTTTTGAAAATATGAACATGGTAAGGCAGGAAAAGACCGTCTAATGACTGAACCTCTTTCAAAATACTGAATAGAAATTTTGAACGGACTTCAGAGATACAACTTTTGTACAATTCAACAAGAATAGACTCATTTACAGGTTCATGGTTGTCAGGGTAACTATCGGGCAGGTTTAAATTTTCATGGACAAATTTGGCATTGATTTTACAGAGTATTCGAGAAGTATACTGAATCACAATGACTCTTTAAGAAGGGGAATAATTGACCGCACACCACTCTGCGAATTCTGGAAAATGCAAGGTTTGTTTGAGAGAAAAATAATACAAAAAGGATTTACAGACATTCAAGACATCATTTCCTTGTGAATTGCAGTGCCACAACTGTTCTTTACTGACTGAAACGCTTACTATAGATAGAAAAGGGTCACACACGCCTCTGTCTCTATCAACTAAATAATCTTCCCTGTCATTTATAATTCGACCAGACGCTTGCAATTCCTTCTCTTGGTCCATAACTTAGTTGATAATGGCAATTAGATGGACAAATTATGGGCGTTTAAGCCTTACCTGTTTACCGTGGCTCGAAATTGACAGTCGAAGGTTGAAGAATCCACAGGTCTTTTTCACTCGTTCGACACCAATAAAATAACCATGGAACAAGTCAACTTCCCTTTTATAGGACCCCACTCTGGAGCGTGTTTTTGACGGTTTCCTCTAAACCACTTTCACCTCTAGATTACACCATGATTGGCCACGTGGACAGTGGTTTATATTCCGCAACCACCCTTTACCTTTATCTGCCACTCACCTTCCCGCTCCAGATCTATCTGTGACCATTGATCGATTTCACCTTTATTTCTCCGCCGTCAGATCAGGTGGCACGTATCGAATTCCACTGAGTGTCGTGGTCTTATCCATCGTGCAAGTCTCTACTCTGGATTCATCCACAATTGTAGATGTGATATTCCTTTATTTCTCTGCCATTGGATCAAGTGGCACATATCCAATTCCGTTGGGATCCATTGTTTTAACAAGCGCGCGGGTTCACAAAGCGGAGCTTATACAGATCGTAGATCTCATCCGGCTGGATCGACGACTGTTGATCCATATACTACACTAAACGCCCGCATATACTTATCTTCTTCGCATCTTTTAGGGAGCGGATATAATACACACCATTGATCTTCATATTTTCACTCCGCACCGTCAGATCCTTTGACAAATCATCTCTTTTCACCTTTTACCATGCTTTCATACTATAAAATTTTAACCAAAGTTTTGACAAGTGACCATTATTTTCTTTCCACCATGGTCTCTTTGCTCCCCTTCTAAATAATGGTGTTAACAGGTTGCTCCATCTAGGGATGATATCCTCCCTGCAAGGTATCAAAGAACTCGTAGACCAGGTGCCTGTTTTTTATTTTTCACAATAAATTCCAGAAAACTCATCTTTTGTTTTTTGTAGATATATTATTTTTTTTGTTTTGAGAAAGGGAAAGCATGCCTCCTGTACCTTAGGGCCTTCACTGTGGGATTCAAATACGTTAGGCTTACCATTCATGTTAACTTTGTAAAGAGAAATAAGTATTTACAGGCTATACTACAAATTTTACCTTCCTCCTTAGGACAGGTAATGTTTCATGTACCTTCCATTGATGAGATTACTATCCAGAAGAATCCCATTCGAATATTCCAGCAGAAATGCATTTTTCCCTCTATAACCAGCAATAAAATAAGGACCTACCCACATATGGTCAAATTTTCCATGTTTGTCCTCTTTCGGAGCATCCCACTTCAGGACCAAATCGTCAATCTGAAACTGCTCTTCTTTGATTCTTCTGTCAAAATTATTTTTCATTTTATCCTGATGTGATTGCACCCTGTTATAAGCTTTATTCCTTTGCTCATCCAGTTCAATAATCTGATTTATCCTCCTTTGCATATGATTTGGTTCTTCTTGCTGATCTTGGAAATACCTCATGACTGGAACACCTAACGATGCTGGAAAAACAACTTCAGTCCCATACACCAGTTGGAATGGATACATACCAATCACCCTTTTGGTACTAATCCTGTCAGCCCAGAGAGAATACTTGAGTTTGGTGTGACAGGACCTTTTGTTATCTTCTAACAGCTTCTTGATGATTCTCACTAGGTTTTTATTAGAGGATTCTGCCAACCCATTTCCTTGTGGATAATAGGCAGTTGAATGATTGAGGCTTATATGGTACTTGTGATAGAAATCAATCATTTTCTTGGATTTAAACGCAGTTGAATTATCTGTTACTATTCTTCTGGGGCACCTGAATCGAGCCAATATATTTTCCTCGAGAAAATCCATGATTACATTCTCCGTGGCTCTTCTAGTGGGAATAGCTTCAATCCATTTTGTAAAATAGTATGTAGCTGTCAAAATCCATTTGTGTTGTCCTGATGAATTGGGGTTTATTTCACTAATAAAATCCAAACCCCACTGCTGAAATGGAGCTTCTACTGTTATGGGATTTAAAGGGAGAGGAAGTACTTTTCTCTTTCCATAAAAAAATTGGCATTGATGACACTTACTGGTTTCCTTATACACATCTGAAAATAATGTAGGCCAATAATAGCCTGCTCTTAGAATTTTGTTTGCCGTCACCTTCCAAGAGTGATGTCCCCCACAATATCCCTTATGAAATTCTTTGACTGTATGCTGAGCTTCATTTTCCAAAATACAATTCAGCAACACTCCTCCAGGGTCTTTCCAATAAAGATATTGATTTAGAATACAAAATTTAGCAGCTTTTAATTTTATGGATCGAGCTGTTGACTTACTCAACCCCTCTGGTGCTTGCAAATTTCGAAGGACATATACAATATCAGAATACCATGGAGAAGCCACAAAATTAGCCATTATTTCCACTTCTGTATCTAGCTAATTAGCTTGATGAGATAAGAAATTAATTTGCAAAGCTTCACAATTTGAATTAGCCATCATTTTAGCTAATCCTTTTCCTTTAATTAACTTTGTGGGATTTATTTCGATATCATACTCCAACAATGTAGCAATCCATTTTGCTCTTCTACCTTCTGGATCTGGTTGTGTCAAGATTCCCTTTACAGTAGCAAATGGAACATGTGCAATTATATGTGAATGCAGAATATACACTCTGAAATCTTTTAGTGCTTTGACTAAGGCATAAGCTTGTTTCTCGATAATGTCATATTTCAATTCTCCATCCCTTAACATTTTGCTAAAAAATGCTATGGGCTGTTCCAAATTCTCATCATTTTTCTATAACAGAACTGCTGCTATAGTATATTCGGAAGCATATGAAAATACTGAGAAGTCTTTGGTAAAATATGGGCTCACCAACACAGGAGCCTCTGATATTGCTTTTTTGATTTCCCAAAAAGACTTTCTAGCTTCAGCACTCCATTTTATCTCGTGACCTTTCTTCAACATATTTGTGATATTCATTAAGATCTCAACAAAGCTTGGCACAAACCTTCTTAAAAAATTTACTTGCCCCAAGAATGATTGTATCTCTTTTTTACTCCTGGGTTCACCCACTTTCAGAATTGCACTCACCTTCTCAGGATCAATTTTTATTCCATCTTTTGATATTATATGGCCCAACAACTTTCCTTCTTCCAATGCAAAATTGGACTTCTTTGGATTCAGTGATATGCCAAACTTCCTACACTTCATGAAAACTTTCTCCAGATGACGCAGATGCTCTCTGTCAGATTTTGAATAGACTGTGATATCATCCATGTAGATTACCAAAAAATTCCCGATTTCCCCTGCAAAAGCAATGTCCATAGCTTGTTGGAAAGTAGCTCCTGCATTCATTAAGCCAAAAGGAATTTTTGCATACATAAAAGTGCCCCAAGGTGTAGTGAAAGCAGTTTTTTCTTAATCTTCAGGAAATACTTTGATCTGTTATAGCCGGAAAAACCATCCAACATTGAAATTATTTCAGCTCCAACTACTTTCTGCAATATATGGTCCATCTTTGGCAAAGGATAATTGTCCTTCATAGACACTTTGTTCAAGTTCCGGAAATCTATACACAATCTTATTTCTCCATTCTTCTTCCTAACAGGAACAAGATTTGCAACCCACCTTGAAAACCTTAGAGTGACAATGATCTTGGCATCAAATAACTTTTTAATTTCCTTCTCAATAATAGGGAGCAACTTAGGGTTTATCCTTCTGAGCTTCTGCTTGAAAGGTTTCTCTCCAGGATTTATAGGAATAGTATGCTGTATGATAGACGTATCATACTCCTTCAGATCTTCATAACTCCACGCAAATACATCTGTATATTTTTTCATTAATTTCACATACTCTTGTTTTTATTTTTCAGACAACTTCTTGGACAACTTCACAATCTTAGGATTTTCTTCGGTGCCAATATTCTTATCTTCAACTCCATTCTCAATGGGCTTTACTTTGGGATTCTTGGCTACATCGTTCTGATCAAAACGTTTTTCTAAAGGAATTAGTCCTCTTGGTATGAAATTTATTTTTAACTGGATAATATCTTTACCTCCTAAGGTTCCCTTAAATTTTTCAGTACCATTCTCTTCTTCCTCAAACTCTTCCTCATCTTGAATACTCTCACCATTATCATTTTCGGTGTCAATAGGAGTATTCAAAAATTCTCCTGAGAGCTCTAAGAACCTTCTGATCTGCATATCATCTTCAAACACCTGCAAGTATTTAGAGTTATCAAGAATAGACGGTCTATTCACAATTTCCACCTGGTATTCCCTTTGACCAGCAACAGGGGTTTCAAATTTTCCAGCAGCCACAGATAAAGAATCAGCTACCAAATTTTGATGTCTGGAAACTACCTGAATTACATGCTCTATAAAGAAGTTTCCCAACATATCCCATACTTCATTTCTATAAGCCCTCATCCAAGGATGCCTGGTTTGATAGCTTTCATTTACTTGATTTATCACTAACTCTGAGTCCCCCAAGATTCTTATTTTTTGAGCTCCTAAATCTTTCAAAGCATGCAATCCCAGTAACAAAGCTTCATATTCTGCCACATTATTTGTGCATTCAAATGTTGATTTATATGATAAAGATTTGAAATCCCGAATATGGGAAATTATATACACACCAGCTCCAGCACCTATTTTTGCAGCATATCCGTTAAAGTACATAATCCATTGGCCTTCCCTTTTTTGCTTCGCTTCCAAATAATCCTTCTCTAGCACTTCCTTTTCCTTATTCTCTTCAGACTTCTTCTGCAATGCCTCTTCTATATCATGTGGAACCACATCATTAAGAAAATGGAAGACCCTAAGTCAGTATCAACAGCATAGATGTGATGAATTTCAGGTTTATCTTGACTGCTCACTACATAAGGGGTCATTTTTCACTATATAACCTTCTGTTCCCATCTCGAACAGGAATTGTAGCATAAGACATATCCATCTGTAAACTACCTTTCAACTTAGAAGTCCAAGATCTTGACAATAGCACACTGAAATTAGGTGGAATATCTGCCACGACCACATCCATGACTATAGTTTTAGATGGCAATTTATTTAGGGTTACCACCATATCTTTAATCAAACCAAGGCATTTCACCCTTTTAGAATCAAACGAGTACAAATCCTTATAAGGTCTTGTTACTTCTAATCCCAAACTCTCCACCACTCCTTTCGGCATTAAGTTGTGTGATTCCCCTGAGTCTAGCATAGCATTGTGGACCACCTTATCATGTACATTTAAACTCAAATAGAAAGGAGGGACTTCTTCACTTTCTAAATTTTCAACCTTTGACCCAAACAAAATAGCAGGGTTATCATCGTTCAACTCTAAAATGTCAGATTGCCATTCTCCTTGATTTTTGACCATTTTTGTGGTAGTATTTATGTATTCAGTGTTTCTCAATAACTCATTAAATGGAACAGAGATTTTTAGCTTTGAAAGTTCATTTTGTAAATTGAAAACATAACCAATTTTTTCCACATCAACCGGAGCCGCCTGTTTTATTGCTTTATCTCTTTGTACATCATTTTCAACCTCTTTATTTACAAAAGACTCTTTTTGTAGTTCTTTTCCCTTTTCTACATTCAAAGAACTAGTGGAAGGCTTATTTGGGTTTGCCTTTCCTTTATTTACAAGGACATCCCTGTTCCTGAGTCTAATTTTCCTCTGCACATCATCCATAGCGTGTAAATAACCCCTTTGATATTGCTCGGTCTCCATTTCAAATTCTTCACTTCCATCTTCCCGACCAAACATGTTATGCTCCTCTTCAGTAAGATATATCTCTGAGTCCTATTCTCCAAAAAGATGAATCTCATTCTCAGTGGGATCTTCTTCATCAGCAACATAATTTTTCGGGAATGGTGGACGAATTTGTTGTTCCTCTTGATTTCTTGGATTCCTCACGTCTCTTTGTCGGTTTTGGGGAGGAATAGGAGGATTCGGTCTTCTAAAATTAGGATTCTTGATTTGAGGCTCAACTTGTTCTCTATGGAATCCCCTATTATCCATAGTTAATCTATCCACCAACTTTTCCATGGTTTTCAACATCATTTCAAATTTAACATCATTAGTAGAAGAAGAAGTAGAAGGCAAATTTTCTTCCTTTTTCCTTCTATCAATGTCTCTATGTTTCATCTTTCGACTTGCCATCATATTTGCTTCTACTTCTAGAGCATCGATAAACATGGCAGCAAGAGTTGCTGATTTTCTTTCTCTTAATGAAAATGCAAAGTCATTATCAAAAGCTCCAGCATAATGTAATTTGGCTGCGGCCGCAGAAAATTTTATGTCCTCCGGAATGGAATTATAAACCCTCATGAACCTGCTAGAAAACTCATGGAAAGATTCAAAACCTCCTTTTTTGAGACTGTTATACTGAGATAAGAGCTGCAAAGGGTTCTGTTTATCATCCCACCTATCGAGGAAAGCATTTTGGAAATCCCGAAAATTGACTATAGATCCATTTGGAAAATCTTTAAACCATTTCTTTGCTTCACCTGACAAACTTTGGGAAAACAACCGCATTTTAACATCTGGATAATCAACTTCTTCTAAGTCAATGAAATCTTCAAACTTGGCAACATGTTGTTTTGCAATCACGTCACCTTCTCCATCAAACAAAGAAATTCTTTGGGAATATTTCTGAGGAAGGTCATTTAATAAAGGAGGAAAACGCAAGGGAGCAAATATGGCTGCCATTGGTCTAGGTGAATTCACAGGAATTGAAGAGCTTTCAGTATTTTGAGAGGTAAATGTTTCAACTTTAGTGGTCTGTTGTAAATCTCTCCAGAGGGAATCTAACAAATAATATTCTAACCTTCGAGGATTGAACTCAATATTCTTAAGGTCAGACTCGGATTTGGTTCTTAACAGGATTTTCCCAACATTAACTTCCCATTCTGGATCAATATGAGAATCTTGAGATGATGATGCACCAAACAAAGGAAAACTTAACTTTTCTTTATTTTTTCTCTTAAATAACTTTTTTGGGTCTTCAAAACTTTTCAAGATTTCGATATCAGAGTTACCTCGTGTGTGTCTTCTCGAAGCCAGAATGACTCTTTAAGTTCTGAAGAAGTTTTACAATGGATTCGCCAGGACAAATATACAACCTTTTTACTGTTAAAAATTCATGTTTTCCCACAGAAATTTTATTTAAACATTGTCTTTACCCTAGGGTAGATACTCACTTTCATTCCCCGGCAACAGCGACAGTTTGTTAGCACTCAGAATGTACCCAAGGTTGTAAAGGTAAATCCCAAGGTAACAGCAAAAACCACTTTAGAAAGAAACTGATTTTTCTTCCAGAGAGGGATCTCTCGATACAAATTTAACGATACCAGATATAATTAACATCCAAATATTTGTATAGATGGTTGAAACAACACATAACCATTTGGCATGGAGTCACATATAAATAAATAACATAAAATCATATGCGCAGAAGTTCATCAGAGGAAAGGTAACCATTCAATCACAGTCGTTCATTTAATCCATTTGGAGCAGAAGAAGTAGAGCACAGTCCATCAATACAGAGCATCAAGATATGAATTCAATATTGACTTTAGCAGAAAGGTTTATAAAATATTTGAAACAATGACCAGAGCATAATAAATATGAATTCCAATCATTCAACGCTTCGTTCCAAATATGAAGAAAACAGAATGGAGTGAACACAGGAAAAATAATCACAAAGAAAGAAGCACAGACTATAATACAAATGGGATAGGAATCTCTGATAATATCTTCGCATTCAATTTCTTGCTCAAAAATATATGTCTTTCAAAAACCTTCAACAACAGGACGGGTTCCAACCCCCATCTCATAAAATAGATGCAAATATATACATAAAATAATCTGATCTTCCAAAAATATTCATAACTGAATGATTGGCTTAATTAAAGTCTTGTAAATAAATTCCTAACTTTTAGGAATAAACTACAACTTCAATACTACCAAATCATTAAGCTAAAATAAACTTGGTAACAGGTCCTCGTCTAGTCAGCTCCTCAGCATGCACCATCCGTTCTCATGAATGAAGGATTTATTTTGTCATTCCGAACCTTTCCACAGCTTTCCATTGCTCCGCGCTTGGGGTATCATATTCCATCATTTCTCGAATTGACACTTCAAATTCCATGTAAGCTTCGTATGATACCTTGGGAAATCCTCTCCTGATGATTAGGAACTTTTGTAAGATTTTGAAATCCTCTGTCAATTTTTCCACAATAGCTTTCCCCGTTAGGCCTTTTTCCAAATCATCAAATTTGGAATGATCCATACGGATTTGAACTAACAAGCTGTGATAATGCTACTGAGAGAACATCCATCCTTCCTCGTCCCAAAAGGATGGTAGGCCGTCCTCAAATAGCTCTTTGAAAACCTGCATGAAGCTATTAACTTGTGAAAGCATTTCATCGGCCTTGTCCTAGACCGTCTTCATTAAATGGTGCTTGTGGATAAACCTTTTAGCCCATAGAACTATTGATATTCTATCCTTTATTCCCATATCATGTAATTTCTGGTATGTCAATGAATTTAGAAAATTCAGTGTGTTATGGGTTGTGGTAAGGGGGCTTCTCTCCATGTGTTCATTCATTAACTTTAGTCTTTGGTGATCCAAATTGATTAATATGTTTTGATCATCGATAAAGTTCAGATGGTTCCTGAATTTAGTGATTTCTATAGATAAGGTGTCCCAAATGATGTGCTTTTCCCCTTGGAGAGGACATTTCCCAATGTTTCTTTCTTTTAGTTCATTGAATTTCTTCTGTAGCTGATTCCTGTCTTGCAATATTTTACTTTTATTCTCACTTACTTTGGCCAATTCAGACTTGATCTTTTCATTCTCTGCGTTTAACTCCTTTATTTATTCATCCTTTAAGTTGACCTGGGACATAGGTATTGACAAGTCATCTGTAGAAATGTCATTTGATGGTTTATCAATGTTTACAATGGACAGGTCCTCATCAATATGAGTCTGACTCATCAATTCTTCCATGATTTCCTTTTTCTCATTTTGTTCCCTTTTCAGCAAGGCAATTTGAGATATCAGTTCACTTCGTTCAGCTTCCCATCTGTGCTTTTCCTCTTGTAACTCGACAGCTTTTCCTTTATGTTCCATCATCTCCTGCCGCATCTTGTCCTTCTCTTCTTGCAGTGCCAATAATTCGGATGACTGAACATGTTCTGAGCCTGGGATCTTCAATTTTTTCTTCAGAACTTGGACAGCATTGTCCTTTTCTTCTAACATTCTTCTGACAGCTTGGGTGTTATCTCTTTCATTTCCTGAACTGATAATATATGCTTGTAGCTTTTTAATATGAATGGTATTGGCCTTGTTTTCAACTCTTTCATGTTTCAATTGAATCTCTAACTTATCTACCAAAATTTGTAATTTATTGATTCTCATCATAGCTTGTAACAGATCTGAATAAATAATATCACTTGTTTGTTTATGAAGCTGTATCTTGTCAGGTACACTAATATTGTCCAATCTTACTTCCATCTCTGTCATCTTTTTATCATTAACCATGGCCAAGTTGAAGGTGTTTCTTTCTGTATCTCGGGCAGAAATCAAAGAGGTTTTTGGATTGCTTAAATTCCTTACTTGTGGGAGCAAACTTCTTGTCTCTTCCAGAGACTGCTTTCTTTTCTCCATGTAACTGACCTTGAGTTCCTCTTTGGACTTAAAAATTAAGCTTGGTTCTGAACTATCTACATCCTTGAAAGAAAATTGATTTATTTGTACAGATTTTGTTGGTACTAAAGCAACTCTCTTAAAATCATCAAAAATTTCTTCACTTGAAACTCCACCAACTTGTAACAATTTTGTATTTTTGTGTGACCCATCTTCATCTACTTCCATGCTTTCAATTTCAGACAGGCTCCTCTTAATCAAAACATTAGGACCTTCTGACACTTGTGATACTGTAACTGGTAAAGTACTTGCATTTCCACCGGACCCTTGAATTTCCATAAACTGCAAAAAATTTGTTGTTTCATTCAATCCTTCAATAAACTGGTGTTCAAACGGTTTGTTTTTGTTGGCCTACTTCCCTAGGGAAATTATGTGGTGAGGGTCATAATTTTCCTTCGGATATTTTTGAAATTCCATATTATCCAATAACTTTTCAATAAACACTAAGGCACCTTTATTTTTGAAAATAAAAGAGCCAACCTTGAGGGGAAATTTGATATTTGAAGACTTTTTAAAGGCTCCAAAATGTTCTTCCTCGGAATGCAACCTTTGCCTCATGAATTCTAATGCAAAAACTCTGGGAGTGAGGAAAGCAGGTAACTTATATGGTTCCACAGTGAATCCATATATCCTCAAAACAATACAATCTTTATGTAGGAACCAGTCTCCGACTCAATCCTCGGGAGAGGACTACATCAGGAATTTCATATCTTCTAACACACGGGGCAGCGTTTCATCGAACAACATTTTATATATCTTTGACATGATTGAATTAGCAAACTCAAACATGCTGATCTGCTTGGGAAAATTAAAAGAGAAGATGGTACTCAAAAACTATAATTCAGTGACATTTGAACGCAACAACATGTTCAACAGGTAAGTTTGAAATTTAAAGAACCGGACTTTAGAGAATTCACTTAACTGAAGGTGTATTGCTTCCGCCAAGTACTCATCTAGACTAAATATAGGAACCGATTGAGACTCTGAACCAAATGAACTCATTTTTAACAAAAACCCAAGGATGACTTCAGTTACGCGACAATCATCCTCAAGACCCAAGATTTGACAGACCAGGGATACCACTAATTGAACTTCATTTTTGAAAATATGAACATGGTAAGGCAGGAAAAGACCGTCTAATGACTGACCCTCTTTCAAAATACTGGACAGAAATTTGCAACGGACTTCAGAGATACAACTTTTGTACAATTCAACAAGAATAGACTCATTTATAGGTTCACGGTTGTCAGGGTAACTGTCGGGCAGGTTTAAATTTTCGCGGAAAACTTTGGCATTGATTTTATAGAGTATTCAAGAAGTACACTGACTCATAATGACTCTTTGAGAAGGGGAATAATAGACCGCACACCACTCTAATAATTTTGGAAAATGCAAGGTTTGTTTAAGAGAAAAATAATACAAAAAGGATTTACAGACATTCAAGACATCATTTCCTTGTGAATTGTAGTGCCACAACCGTTCTTTACTGACTGACACGCTTCCTATAGACAGAAAAGGGTCGCACACGCCTCTATCTCTATCAACTAAATAATATTCCCTGTCATCTATAATTCGACCAGACCCTTGCAATTCCTTCTCTTGGTCCATAACTCAGTTGATAATGGCAATTAGATGGATGAATTATCGGCGTTTAAGCCTCAACTGTTTACTGTGGCTCGAAATTGACAGTCGAAGGTTGACGAATCCGTAGGTATTTTTCACTCGTCCAGCACCAATAAAATAGCCATGGAACAAGTCAACTTCCCTTTTATAGGACCCCACTCCAGAGCGTTCCTTTGGCGGTTTCCTCTAAACCGCTTTCGCCTCCGGATTACACCATGATTGGCCACGTGGACAGTGGTTTATATTCTGCAACCGCCCTTTACCTTTATCTGTCGTGCACCTTCCTGCTCCAGATCTATCTATGACGATTGATCGATTTCACCTTTATTTCTCCACCCTCAGATCAGGTGGCACGTATCCAATTATGCTGAGAGTCGTGGTCTTATCCATTGTGCAAGTCTCTGCTCCGGATTCATCCACAATCGTAGATGTGATCTGCCTTTATTTCTTTGCCATCGGATCAAATGGCACGTATCCAATTCCGTTGGGCTCCGTTGTTTTAACAAGTGCGCGGGTTCACAAAGCGGAGCTTATACAGACCGTAGATCTCATCCGGCTAGATCGAGGACCGTTGATCCATATACTACATTAAACACATGCATATACTTATCTTATTCGCATATTTTAGGGAGCGGATATAATACAGACGATTGATCTTCATATTTTCACTCTGCACCGTCAGATCCTTTGACAAATCATCATTTTTCACCTTTTACCATGCTTTCAATTTTAACCAAAGTTTTGACAAGTGACCATTATTTTCTTTCCACCATGGTCTCTTTGCTCCCCTGCTAAATAATGGTGTTAACAGGTACGATGTTTAAACTGGTATATAGGTTAGGTTCACCCCCATTTGCATTTTGCATGACCTTATGACCATTTCATTAAAGCCTTAGGTACGAACCCATTCTATTATGTCACAGAACCTTCTCACTATTTTAGAAGTGGCATGATGTGAATAGTAGAGCTTGACCTTGCATGGGTACCCTAGTTATCACCTTATTTGCATTTGGTTCCCATGCTGACATTTTGTCCCTTAGGGTGTGGGAGTCCGTTGTATAGTATTGCCATGACAGTTCACAAGAGCCTCATACTCCTGTTGATATTTTATTGGCCTATTTCCCTCAGGAATCCCTTATGTCAAGTTGTAATTGCATTATCATGAGCTTTTCCTGCCTTCTTGAGCCTTACGCCGGCTTCCCTGACTTTGAGTTTCAGCCATATAGCCCGAGCTTGTCTCATGTCTAGCCATGCAGAGCCATCTTTTATATCCTTTGCTGCTTGATTTTTTATTTTACTGGGAGGGGACTTTCCTCGAGTGTCACTATCCTACATATGTATCCTTGCATTGAGCATAGGTATGTTCCACTGCTTGGAACTAGTTTGTTTTCCCATATGACACTCGTCTCCTCCTAGTCTATAACTATAAAGCAATTTTATTCTTTTTCAATATTTTTAAATATTTGAAAAAGTCCAAAAAAAATTTAAAAAAACAAAAAATCCAGACAAGGAAAGATGTTATCTTTGGCAGCTGTCAAGTCGTGTCGCCTTCGAACAGAGCACTGTATATCACATCTGTTGGTTGGGTTTATAGTTTGACTTTAGGAGATGTACTCATTTATTTGAGTTTATCTCCACCGACTGGTTAAGCTTCTAGTCCCTATGGAGCCTATATCAATGCCTCATGTGTCACAGATATGTCCTAGTTTTGTATATCAAGTCTATGATGCCTACATTTAGTCACCATTCACCATTATGCTCTTTTTCAAAGGAAGTTGAAACCTGCATCATCCATTCCTCAGTTATCTTGAATTTGCATGTCGACCATTCTTGGTATAGTTATTGGTTCATGCACCTTATGATCGAGTCCTACCACATTATACATATTTGCTGAGTACCTTATGTTGGATGATGGGGGATGCATTAATTCCCTCCTTCCAGCAGACTCTCATCCCATCGACTTCAGATCATTTATTCTGGGATTGGAATCTAGAGTCATTTTTGAGTGCCTTAAGACTTGCAGTCATCAGTGGTAGGTTCTCTCACCATCGAAATGTCTTTGGGAATACACCAATGTCCCCTGATTGATGGATTCTCTCAAGTGTTCGACCTCAACAAATTTATTCACACTTGTTAGTTTGCACTCTAGTACCTTGATTCCCATTATCATTATCGGTGGGTTATCTCACGTCTGTTAACGGTATACATCAATGACCAGTAATCAAATGATGGACTACTATGTTTGACCTTGACACCTCTATTCACATAGTAGGACATGTACTCATAGCGGTTTATGTAGAAGACCTTCCAAATTGGTGGCATCTCTTATATGCTACCTCCTTGATCGTGCCAGTGTTCATGATATTTTAGCTCTCGTGAATTGATTCCAGTGTATGTCAGACATTTACAGCCATTATGGAGATCTTTATCCTTTGTATATCTTCATCATGGAGATTCTGATGTATGTATATTGTACATGGTGATGACCACTTATGTCATATTTTGTATCATGCCTATTCATGGCCATTGTACTCTTATGTATCTGGGACTTCTATATGTATTTCCAGTTATATGCAGAGTTGTATCATTGTACTATGTTGATTGGGTGGCTAGTATTCCACTGGGTTCTTCATCACTCCACTTCTGGGATGGACTTATAATATATTTCAACCATCATATGACCCCTCTGACCTCACACATTAGGGGGCATCTGTTATTGTTGATTTTACCACACCTGGTGAATCACACTTGTATGGCCTTCCCCTGTCCCTCTGCAGACTCTTTGGACCCCATTGACCTTTTTTATACCTTTGATGTTTTCAAGATCATCCCTAAAAACATGCTTAAATTGCTAAACACAACATTTAAACCCTTTCTCGCATATATATGTGGGTTTGACCCCTAAAACCACGTACATTGGGATGTGTACAAAAGGCCAAATTCTTTTGGAGTTTTCCTTGACATGGATCCGAATCACTTGTCTCCTGGCCTTCCATATGCCTTGAGATCACTCGGACTCAACCCTTCATTGCCCCATTGAAGAGCTATATAAGGAACCCTTTGGATACATTGAATAATATGGGAGAATTGAGAGCAAAGAAACTATAGTCCATTGTTGCCGGAACTTATTCTTGAGTCTGCATCCCTTTGTCCCTTGGAGCACTTTGGTGTTTTTCTCAAGATTTCCTTTTTCCTGTGAGTTTACTATCAAGAGATGGAGGATTGAGGTGGTGGAGGCCCAAGTGGGGGATTTAGTTTCTCCGATTCGCAAACGTGCCGACATAGGTTGTATTCATTGTAATCTCTAATTTTATATTAATAGAAATATGCTTTCTTGTCCAATAATGTATGTTTGAATGAATATTTTATCCATGGATGATTTCAAATGCTTATACGTTGTTGATTATATATGCTAGAGTATATCTAACACAAATATATATATCATGCTTGTCTTGTTTACTGACTATTGAGGAAGTAATTTATCAATTCGAGCTGGAGTTGGAAAGCTCAATGGGGATCTACTTCAACCGTCCAGAATAAGGTACAATTTTTGATCCTTTAGTGTTAGATATTTGATTTCTCTTGCATATTGGAAAGTATTGATTTATGGAGTCAAGCTGTCTGTTGTGGTACCCCAAGCCATAGTAATTTCTATCCGTAACAACAAGTAAACGAAAAGCTTGGGAAGAACACAAAAGTGCTCCAAGGGACAAAGGGATGCAAACTCAAGTATAAGCTCCGACAACAATGGACTATAGTTTTCTTGCTCTCAATTCCTCATTCCTGCAATGTATCCAAAGGGTTCCTTATATATCTCTTCAATGGGGTAATGAAACGTCGAATATGAGTGATCTCAAGGCATATGGAAGGCCAGGAGACAAGTGAGTCAGATCCACTTCAAGGAAAACAACAAAATATTTTTTCCTTTTGCACACATCCTGATGTACATGGTTTTAGGGGTCAAACCCGTGTATATACGCAATAAAGGGTTTAAAATTCACGTCTAGCAATTTTCGCATGTTTTTAGGGATGATCTTGGAAACATCAAAGGAACAAAAATGGTCCATGGGGTCTAAGGATTCTGTAGATGGATAGGGAAGGCCATAAAAATGTGATTCACCATGTGTGGTAAATTCAGCTATAACATATGCCCCCTAATGTGTAAGGTCAGAGGGATCATACGATGGCTGAAATACATTATAAGTCCATACTAGAAGTGAAGTGATGAAGAACCCAATGGAAGAACTAGCCATCCAATCAGCACTATACAATGATACAAATCTGCACATAACTACAAAGACATATAGCATTCCTGGATACATAAGAGTACAATGGCCATGAATAGGCATGATACAATATAACATATGTGGTTATCGCCATGTACAATAAAAATATATCAAAATCTCCATGATTAATATATACAAAGGATCATGATCTCCATGAAGAATGAAGATATATAATAGAGCAAGATATCCATAATGGCTAGAAATGTCTGACATATACTGGAATCAAGTTACGAGAGCTGAAATATCATGAACACTGGCACGATCAAGGAGGTAGCATATAAGAGATGCCACTAATATGGAAGGTCTTCTACACAAACATGTATGAGTACATGTCCTACTATGTGAATAGAGGTGTCGAGGTCAAACATAGTAGTCCATCGTCTGATTATCGGTCATTGATGTATACCGTTAACAGATGCGAGATCACCCATCGATAATGAAAATGGGAATCAAGGTACTAGAGTGCAAACTAAAAAGTGTGAATAAATGTTTTGAGGTTGAATACTTCAGAGAATCCATCAATCAGGGGACATTGATATATTCCCAAAAAATTGTCGATGGTGAGAGAACCTGCCACTGGTGCCTGCAAGTCTCAAGGCACTCAAAAATGACTTTAGATTCCTATCCCAGAATAAATGATCTGAAGTCGATGGGATGAAATCCATTGGAAGGACGGAATTAAGGCATCCCCCATCATCCAACACGAGGTACTCAACAAAGTTGTATAATGTGGAAGGACTCGATCATAAGGTGCATTAACCAGTAACTATACCAGGAACGGCTGACATGCAAAGTCAAGATAACTGAGGAATGGCCGACTCAAGTTTCAACTTCCTTCGAACAAGAGCATAATGGTGAATGGTTACTAAATGTAGGTAGCATAGACTCGATATACAAAACTGGGACATCGCTGCGACATAGGAGGCCTTGACAAAAGCTCCATAGGGACTGGAAGCTTAACCAGTCGATGGAGATAAACTTAGATAAACGAGTACAACTCCTAAATTCAAACTATTAACCCAACCAATGGATTTCATATACATTACTCTGTTAGAAGGTGACATGACTCGACAGTTGCCAAAGATAACATCTTTCGTTGTCCGGATTTTTGGTTTTTAAATTTGTTTTTGGACTTTTTCAAATATTTAAAAATCTTGAAAAAGAATAAAACTACTTTATAGTTACAGACTAGGAGGAGATGAGTGTCATATGGGAAAACAAACTAGTTCCAAGTAGTGGAACATACCTATGCTCAATGCAACGATACATGTGTAGGATAGCGACACTCAGGGGAAAGTCCCCTCCCCGTAAAATAGGGAATCAAGCAGCAAAGGATATAAAAGATGGCTCTGCATGGCTAGACATGAGACAAGCTCGAGCTATATGGCTGAAACTCAAAGTTAGGGAAGCCGGCATAAGGCTCAAGAAGGAAGGAAAAGCTCATGATAATGCAATTACAACTTGACATAAGGGAGTCTTGAGGGAAATAGGACAACAAAAGATCAAGAGGAGTATGAGGCTCTTGTGAAATGTCATGGCAATACTATAAAATGGACTCTCGCACCCTAAGGGACAAAATGTCAGCATGGGCACCAAATGCAAATAAGGCGCTAACTAGGGTACCCATGTAAGGTCACACTCTACCATTCACATCATGCCACTTCTTAAACAACGAGAAGGTTCCGTGACATAATAGAATGGGTTCGTACTTAAGGCTATAATGAAATGGTCATAAGGTCATGCAAAATGAAAATGGGGGTGAACCTAACCTATATGCCAATTTTCAACATCATACCTATAATGGGCATGAACGGGTGAAAGTAACGATCAAAATGGTGCTCAAAATGGTCTCCTACATCATAAATTAGTCCAAAAACAATCCAAAAGGATTAGAAACGGTCCAAACTATAGAAAAGGGGGTAAAAATTTTCAAAATTTTGAAAAATTTCTATAAATAGTAAAAAATTCAAAACATTATATAACATTTGAAATTTTTAGCCAATTAAGCTCAAAACTTCAAACGTGAATTCTAGGAGATCTAGCCGACAGAATCCGACACTCTTTTTTTCCAGGTAATTTCCCATGCCCTACTTTTTCATTTTCATGTAAAATTTTCAACTTTCCAAGGTCCAATTTGATTTCTAGGCCACCCTAAAGTATGCACCATGGCCCACGTGGAAATCAAGGATTTTTTCACATATAGGGCTGGATATACGTGAAAAAAGGCCTCAAAGTCGCATACATACACGGTTGTTTAGCAAACAGTCACATATGCGGCCGCGTTCAAGTTTTCTAAGACTTCTAATGACCCAAACTTGAATTAAATGTGCAGGATGGTTCTAGAATGGAGGGAACGTGAGCATAGGGATGTAGAAGAAGCAGTACGAGGTGATCTAATGGCACAATAGGATCTTCGTGCATGCAAGCTCTACAAGTTTTGGTGTCTTGGTGGCTTAAGGGCCAAAACAAGACTACTATAGATGCTAGTAGAATATTGGGATCCCGACTCAGAGTCTTTCTAGATTGATAGAATGTCCCTCACCATAGAAGTGGAGGACATATACTTTATTACTGGATTATCCCAATGGGTGGAAGTGGCGAACCTACATTCTCGCGAGCCTAGAGGTGGCCTCACCATAGATGAGTACATAGCAGTGTATTGTTATCTGGACATGGAGAAGGTCGAAATTCATATCCCAACTAATTAATTCCATACAGGTGCTAGGCCTAAAGGCCATACTACTGACATTGGGTAGGATAACAGGGATAGCCTCACTCCACTAGGCCTCACGGCCTCTGATTTTCAATGCAACAGAGTGCATGAGACCCATGGTTTATGATTGGAGAACTGCACTATTGAGCAACATGAAGCACCAGCTCAACAAGTGCAAGATGGACAGAGTACGAAACTTCGGTTTCAGTAGCATACTGAGCATGTTTTTCTTTGAGCGTGTTCCAGGATTGATCCCTAGAGTTGACGTTCCTCTTCACAGGGTTCAAGATATGGCCCAATGACATTGGGCAGAAGTGATGCACAGACTAGGTGGAGGTAGGGTGTCCAAACCCTATCCAGCTGATTTCTTTCCATGGTAGCGGCAGTAGATATTTGCCATCGATGACTACCCCTATGCGGGGATAGATTTTTGGGGAGATCCGAACATGTCACTATCACCAGGATTGGCATATGGTGACCACTAGTGGAAAATGTGAAATTAGTGACCAAAAAAAGGACCAAAATCTGCATATCAATGACCACTTTTGGTTTTGCGATCATTGGTGGCTAATTTGTGGTCTTTTATTACGCGACCAAAATTGGTCATTTTTATTTTTGTCATTTATTTGATCATATATTTGGTCATTAATTTGGTCATATATTTGAATCAATGACCAAATATATGACCACATTTATGACCAAATTAATGACCACATGACAAACTAGAATATGACCAGATTTGGTCACGTAATAAAAGACCGTAAATTAGCCACCAAAACTATTTTTTGGTGATTGATATGCAAATTTTGGTCATTAATCTCTTTTATTGCTCACTAATTTAGTCATTTTTAGTTGTTTTATGTGTGGTTATTATATTTTTGTAGTCTTAATGGTGTCCATTATTAATCAATATAAATTTTTAATATGATATTATGTCTAAATTAAAAAAAGAATCATAAATTATTTATCATCATTTAATATACATGTGAATTATGCAATGTCACATTAATTAGTTATTTACAACACTTACAAATAATATAAAGTACAACATATAAGTTTTAAATCGTACAAATTATATTATATAAAATGTCAAGTATTACAATAAATATGATTTTTCTCAAAAACTATCTCCATATAACTTTACATGAAAATCATATAGTACATCAATGACTTTTCAAAATATTACAATGGTTAAACCAGTCCACTTGTACTTGGCTGCTAAGCCATACTTAGATCCTGTGATAGCTTCAAAACCATACTTGAAAGCTTGAAACCTTCACCAATAGGATTTTTCATACTCAATGGAAAAGCCTCAGCAACAGGCGCTTCATACTCAATGGCTCACTTTCTGAGCTTTCTATCTGCGCACATGCTTCTGTATCCGCACTGCACGTGCTTCTAAGCTTTCTGAGCTTTATATCTATGCACGTGCTTCTGTATCCACACTGCAGCAGCCTACCTCTTCGTGTTGTTATAAAGTCTGCGAATAAGATTACCTACAAACAAC
This sequence comes from Pseudotsuga menziesii, assembly GCA_001517045.1. Lineage (NCBI taxonomy): Eukaryota > Viridiplantae > Streptophyta > Pinopsida > Pinales > Pinaceae > Pseudotsuga > Pseudotsuga menziesii. The sequence goes on along the minus strand of LPNX010093642.1, from coordinate 141,318 downwards.
ACATGTTAAGCAATAAATTTTGTTGCTCGCTAAAAAAAAACAAATAACTAAAAAATGTACATAGCAATTTCATAAGATTTAACATGGAAAAAAGAAACAATTTCGACAAACAACAGGTGTACTCAAAATGCATAAACATTTAGAACTAGAAGACCTACATATACATGAACATGAAATACTTCTCCATAAGGCCTGAAAATCAATGGTAGCATTGCGAAAAGCAAGAAATAATTTTCGAGCAGTATATGAACGAACTTTGCACTGAATTATTTTTTCTGAATTTCCCAATACCTCAGTTCTTCTAACATCTAATTCAACCATTTGACATGCTCTAAGGTTGACATGGATTCATTGATTTATCACAAATTGAAAAAAATATTGAGCTACATAAAGGACTTCAAATTTGATAATATTGAACATAACACTTCATACCGCACCATAAAGGCCAAAGAGAAGGTAATTGCAATTTATAACTATGATCCAAGCAACATTTAAAAAATAAAACCTACTCATGATTAAGATAACTCAAATTTTAATATAAACCATGAGAAGAACTCAGCCATATGATAATTTCTATTTTATAATAACATCTGTGATAGAACAATACATGTATGAAGTTCCTTCTTTTGAAAACACATCACGCCTATAGCAATCTTGGTGATCCTTGTTATTATTGCTTGTATTTTTAAAGAATTCAAGCGGTGGAACCTAAATGAATTAGAACGCAATATTGTCAAATACCAATGGTAGACAATCCAATGAAAAAAAATTGACAAGTCAATTTTTTGCTAAGAAAGTAATGCTTTCATAAAAGTAACAAATATACTAAAAAGAGGACAATAAAACTCCTCCAGACCAAATACACAACATGAATACATACAAGAAATTGATACTTTTCCACTTAGTTGCAACCAACGACACAATTATGATAGCTGGAAATATATGTATTCTGGAAACTTTTGCCAACCATAAAAATAATAAATACTACCAATATCGGCTAAACAAGTTACATTTCTTTTACAAACCAATATAAATTAAACTACAAGACTTTATATTGCAATGTCCCTCACTTAGGGTTGGAAAATACAATTGGTGAAATTCCAAAGAGAGCATCGGATCTCTTTTCCCCAACAAACTAGCAAACTATGTAAACTCTTCAAAATACAAACACAAATGGTAATCAAGTACAAGACAGTACATACTTCTTTGGATAGTGTGACATCATTATACGATATACATAACCCAAGTTCATCCACCAGCATTTCCGTTGATTACTTTCAGGGAACTAAAGAACTACTTATAATATGTATGTTTATCAAACCTTTGTACATGAACTAGAATATTATTAGCACAGACCCATATAAACCCAAGCCAAGTGAATATTGAGCATGTGATTCATGGAGATCAAGGTTGTAGACCATGACTTTCAGTACCTGGTTTATTGGTAGTTTGTCTGAACTTGAGATATGCATCAAGGAGGATTGCAACCTCAAGGTGCATTTAAGACCCAGGTTTAGTTGGGTTTGTTCTATTGTCCATATTCATAGCACCATCTAGATTCTACAAACTATTATGTGTGCACACACGTGTTGGAGTAGGGTCCCGCAGCTACAGGAGAAGATGCCATTTTGGCGGATAGACATTTTTGGCTAAGATATAAGAGATAAGGTAAAGCTACGACACCGTAGCATGTTTATAGCTGCAGATCAGAGCCAGGAACTGTGACTATTAGGACAGAGAAGTCAAAGAAGATGCCAGTACCTCAGCGGCCAAGAAGAGAGAGTTCACCCACTGCATTCAAGGCGGGGGCAGAAGAAAGGAGGGCTCAACGACCCTCATAAAGGAAAAAGGGGCAACGAGGCTGAGGTATTGAAGACAAAGGACAGAAAGGGAAGCAGCGCCCAGTACCCATGGTCAGCTCCGAGAAGCATGGAATACTGTAGAGAGCAGTGGTGTGACGGAAAGTGTCTACTCCAAGTACACATATGCCGACTGTCAGTAGTTAGGGTTTTTGGGTTACTGTTGGGAAAGACCCACAGTGTTGTAATGGTGAGACTTTCGGGCCGCCTATAAAGGGATGTATTTTGTATTGTAAAAGGTTAGCCAGTTAGTCATTGGGTCTTTTAGCTAGTCAGACAATTAGAGAGTCAGTTGATCTATTAGCTCATAGACACTTGTGCTCTGGTTCTGTATTCAGTCTGTAGTATCTTACTGTAACCAGCAGCTGGCTCATAGAAGCATGTATGAAACAATCCGCAGGGATTGACAGAGAGAGAGAGAGAGAGAGAGAGAGAGAGAATATTGTAAGAAGGAAATATAGAGAAAGAGAAGAGATCTAGGAGAGAAGGGCTCCCATCAGTGAGTGTGGAGTTACCTAGAAGATCTCTAGCTGCACAATAGGTTGCAAAAGAACTATGTACTCTCTCAAGATATAATAAACACAGTTCTGTGGACATAGCTTCTACCCTGGAAGTGAACCACGTAAAACCAGTGTGTTATGTGATTATTTCATGTGATTGTGCTTTACTTAGTTGATATCTGTTATCTGTTACATGAATGTTGTATATCAGTTAGTAAATGTCTGTATGTCCTCATTTAGTTACAACATTATTGAAGGTTCAAGGTGGATTTACATGTATAAGGCATTGCATACGATTTTATCAGTGCTTGTTTCAAACAATAATATGTCATTATGTTAAAGTGTTTCAAGTATACTTATTCGAATAGTAAGTATAGTTGAGGAAGAGTGTGTTGAACTGTGGAAGTTCACGTCAGAGTGTTTAATATCTTGTTGAAAGTTAGCCAAGTCATTCCACCCAGTGTGATAGCCTTTGGACCGTGAGGGTCACAATGGGCCGTACTATAGTAGATATCGCATCGACAGTAGGTGATATCGTACCGTCAGAGGAGCTGCGGTGTGAGATAGCACAGATCGCGGGTTAAGCGGAAGAGAGAGTTGTGTATCGCCAGAGTCGCTGCGATGCAATAGGAGTCCTTCCCCTGTCAGAACCCGTGAGGAAGAGAGACCTCGCTGGCTAAGAAGAGCTGCGAGACCCCAGGATGCTATAGAACCTGGTCGAAGACACTTGAGTCTTTGGCCAACCCATTAGAATCACTTCTGGTGAGACTTCAGGCCACTCTGCGGTCTGTCGCCGAAAGGGCTAGTGAGCTAGGGGTGTTGTTGGTACATTACAGTAAACCTAGGTCTGCCCATTTAACCAACAAATGGTTCTGTTGCCGGTTTTGAACAAACTAAGCACCGATGCTCTATGGGCATCCTACTAAATACGAACTCAACTAGTGGGTTGGGTCTAAGGAGAAATAATTTTCTGAACAAGAGAACAAGAGTCCTAGACTTAGTACAGAGGACTGGTTGCAAAAACATATCTTTACAGGCCTGCATACGATATTTTTTGCGGCCTATGGAAACATGATGTATGACTGGTTATCAAAGTTGACTGATCAGAGCATATTCAGAAAGAAAAGAAACATTGTCTGGAAACCAGAGCTGATTCAGACCGTGAAGATCCTTGATAATCCCATTACGAGGATAGTATACTTCTGGCTTGCGAGTGTGCTAGAAGGCTTCGTCACAGAGTTTGCAGTTGAACAGAGAAAAAGCTTCAGCAAGGATGAGCGATACTTCTTCAAAGGATATCGCGGTAAGTACCTAAACTCTTTAAACTTGTCCATTAAGATGTTATTACATGAAAAAGGAGTAATGGATATAGTTTCATACCAATAAGTTAAGAAAGTGTGATGTCACAATAGTTTGAGAGTGATTTTGATGACATTGGACATACACGTAGTGGAATGAAATATAAAGTAGATTTTAGATCTCCCATATTTGAATATAGTTCAGACAATACTAGACAACAGAGTCATAGTAACACAGACAGAATAGAAGGGGGTATCCCTTACCACCCTTATACCCCACAGAAACAAATCGGGACTCAGAAAAATCCCATAGAAAATCCATCTAGTAGCTCACAAACAGTGCATATTACCACTACATCACCTCCACCTACACCGCCGAGTGGTAGTAACACAGCAAACCAACATCCACCACGCAGAAATAGAACGGGGGATGATATGAAGTTACCTACCTTTAATGGTACAAGGGCAGAAGACCCAGAGTAGCACTGGTTTCTATGTGAAGCCGTGTGGACCATTAAAGGACTCCAAGATGATAATATTAAACTTGTACAGTTGGTCACCACACTTAGGGAATGAGCCTTAACATGGTATATGAAGTATACCTCAGTGATACCCAGAACACTTATACAGGTCAGGACCGCCATGATCAAAGAGTTTAAGAAACCTAAGTCTGAGTCGCAGTGTATCACAGAGCTCAAAGACATTAAACAGTTACCTACAGAGTCAGTATGGGACTTCGATAAGAAATTCAAAGCCCTCATAGACCAAGTTAGCTTTGAGTTTGCACCGGAGCATCATAAGGAATGGTTTATTGCAGCGCTGCTCCCTCACATTAGACTTCCATTAATGCAACAGAAAATCCAGATGCAAGATGATGCGTTGGAGATGGTGATTAAACTACAGGCTTCACCTCTAGCTGAAACCAGCACAGGTATGACAAACCTGCAAAACCAGTTAGCAAATATCACATTACAGATGCACGAGATTAGAAAAGGAAAAGAGATTGTATAAGAAATATGGTGTATCAAGTGTAAAGCACAAGGCCATACTGAAGATAACTATGTAGTATTTGTTGAATACTTAGAAAGTGGGGCTCCTAACCCCTTAGCACAGACTTAAGGGCCATGGTGTGAACTATGTAGAACAAGAGGACATACACGTCAGCAATGCCCTTTAATTCAGAAGTATATACAGACACCTAAGAACTTATACTGTACCTTTTGCAAGTCAGTAGGACACGATGACCATACTTGTAGAGCCTATGATCTCATGTTATATGAAAAAAATGACTTGTATAGAGTCCAATCGGAGACACCGGGTCCAACAGCAGGACCACAGTATGATCCAGCTCATGTTGGCCATGGAGGAGGATTCAGAGGACGAGGCCTTGGAGGAGTCTTTGGCCGTGGTGAAGGCTTTGGCCGTGGTCATGGACCAGTCACTTGTTACAACTGTGGATTTGTAGGACATTATGCTAGGGACTGTCAGAGCCCCACTACGACATGTAATTATTGCAAATCTTATGATCTTTCTATAGAAGAATGTCCTACCTTGATAGCTAATATCAGAGAACCTAAGCCAGCAGTACACCAAAACATCCAGCTTATTGCTGCTGAGCAGAAAGAACTAGAACCAAGATTCAACATTGTGACTCGTAGCGGTGCTTCCACCAGTGGGACATCGCCGGATACTGAAAAGAACACAGGACCGGAGTGTGTGCACAAAGCTACTAATAAATCAACACCACTCGACCTGCAGAAGAATAAAGAAACATTTCAGGAAGCTAATACTTTCTTTGATGAACCTATACAATCAAGATCGTAGGTACTGCCATCTAGGGGAGTACTGCAACAAACACCTTGTGGCCTTAGTCATGTGGAGACTTCGCAGGCTATCACATCAGGAAGATGCGATGAGGATGAGTCGACAGGAAGTGTACAATCCTTCCTATGGAGTTGTCTAAAACTCGTGACAAATGAGAAAGCTACCAGAGAGCTTCAGCGCATCATATATCAGTACCCTCCATCTTCTTCCATGAGCAGTGCGTAGCATGCTGTTCATAATATTATGGGCCATAGAAGAACAGGAAGAGAGATGCGACTCACAGCACAAGTTGGAGAATTTGAAATGGATGAGGTGATCCTAGATCTAGGATCAGAGGTAAATGTTCTGACTAAGCAGACATGGGAACAAATGGGTAGCCCTAAGTTAGTCAGATCACCTATCCATTCAAGATTAGCTAATCAAAAGAGGGTATTGTCACTAGGTCAACTATCGCAGGTGCTAGTTGACATTGACGAATTTCGCAGCTCTGCGGACTTTGAAGTTGTAGAAATCATTGGCGATAGTAGTCCCGAATGAGTGAGATACAGAAGGATTCCATTGAAATATCTGTAGAGAGTGTTGTCTATTAAAGGTGTGGAACCACCTTCTTCAATCCTAATCCCTGATAAGAAAGGTTAGGGGGATGCCTTGCAATCCTCCATCTGGAACCTCTTAATAATGTCTGATGGATAACTGGACTATGAGATCATGATTCCTGAAGTCTTTTGATTTACTTCAAGACCAATAAACTGTCTTCATAGTCCTAAGTCAGTCATAGAAAATTCTTTATTAAGAGAAGACTTGATGCTGCTCAATCCAGTAGCAAAGCTACTAGTAATGAGAAAGTCATCCACATATAATACAAATAGAAGAAAGAACCCTCTTTCTTCTTCATGTATACATTGCAATCAGATTTGCACCTTTCAAACTTCTAAGAGATGAGGCAAGCATCCATATTGGAGTACCATGATCTTGGGGCTTGTTTGAGCCCATACAATGATTTCCTCAATTTGCAGACTAAGGAAGGATCATCAATAAATCCCTCAGGTTGTTTCATATAGATCTCCTCCTCCAAATATCCATAGAGGAAGTCACTCTTCACATCCATGTGGTGTACTTCCCATCTCTTGGAAGCAGTAATGGCCAATACAAGATCCTAGGTCTGGTTGTTATGTAGTGAATCAAATTCATCATGCATGGCTTCCTAGCATCTAAGATCATGGAAAGCCTCCCTTAAGCATTGAGGATTTGACTCAAGCAACATGAAATACCTCTCGGAAAGAAGAGGATCTGTGTAAGACAGTGCTGCACTTTCCTTCTGATACTAGGACCTCTTTCTTCTTATGTCATCTGGATCTCCAAAACCATCTCCAGCTTCTTCTATGAGCTTCTTGGCCCATTTAGGCTGCTGGAATGAGGTAGATGATGGATCTAGATCTAGACCCATTTGAGTTGTAATCTCAATGTCTATATCAAACTGGGATGGCTCCTCTTCTGAATCTGAATAAGAAATGTCAGGATTTAAAACTGAAACTGCAATAGGAAGTGAAGGAATGTTTATACCTTCATGATCTTTGAATGGAAGCTGTGATGATGTTGGAACTAAGAATGGTATGAAGTGAGAGAGATAGTATGCCTTGGAGGCATGATCAACACTCCCTTTCGCTACAATATCCCCAGTTGAGATATTGGTGATCTCTACTGAATCATATCCAAACAATAATTTCTTTGGAAAGCCAGTATGGGTCATCTGATAAACATATAACATATTAGATGCAAGTGAGGGAACATATAGGACATCTCTGAACACACTATGCCTCACTCTAATGGTGCCCTTCCCTACTGCTGGGATTTGGAAATAATCTCCCATGTGAATAGTGGGCCCTTCTTTGACATTGAGAGAGGAGAAGAGATCATTGGAGGAAACCATGTGGTTAGAGGCTTTAGAATTAATCAAATAGGCTGTAGACCGAGGTAGTCCTTATTTCAAAGAATGACATCTTTCATGTCCATTATCATATTGTTTTGATCTTTGAATGTTATGCTTCTTGAGAAGAGCAGAAATTTCATCAAGTTCTTTCCTCATACAATGATCTTCAAGGTGATACCCTTTTTCACTATAGGGAAACAATGTTTTCCCAAATTTCTTCTTCTTAGAGCTAGAGGCCCTTTCAAAAGCTTGCTGATTTTTTTTAGGCTTCGAATCAGGTGTATTTGTCTCCTTATTATTTGATTTCCCCTTTGCTTGCACTTTGGAAGAGTCAGTAATCAAAAGAGCTTGATTTATGGAAGTATGAAGGACTCCCATTCGAATCAATTTGTTTTGTTCCTTGATTAAGGACTCAGCGAATGAATCTAAAGAAGGAAGTTTCAAATCAGGAAAGCTTTCCTGCTTGGAATGAAAGTATTGTAGCTGCAACTATTATACCCAAAAAAAATTATTATTTTTTAGGGCTGTTATGGAGAGAAATTCCTATGGCTTGGGGTACCACAACAGACAGCTTGACTCCAAAAATCAATCCTTTCCAATATGCAATAGAAATTAAATTTCTAACACTAAAGGATCAGACCTTGTACCTTATTCTGGACTATTGAAGTAGATCCCCGTCGGACTGTTGAAGTAGATCCCCGTTGAGCTTTCCAATCTTTAGCTTGAATTGATAGATTACTTCCTCAACAACAAGTAAACAATACAAGCATTCTATATATCATGGTGTTAGATCTATTCTAGCATATATAATCAATAATGTATAAGCAGTTGACATAATCTAGTGGATAAAACATTCATTCAAACACACATTATTGGACAGGAAAAGATATTTCTATTAATATAAATCAGAGATTACAAGATACAACCTCTGACAGCACGTCTGCGAATCGGAGAAACTGAATCCCCCACTTGGGCCTCCACCACTTCAATCCTCCATCTCTCAATAGCAAGCTTACAAGCAAAAGGAAATCTTGGGAAGAACAAAAAAGTGCTCCAAGGGACAAAGGGATGCAGACTCAAGCATACGTTCCGGCAACAATGGACTATAGTTTCTTTGCTCTCAATTCTCTCTTCTTACCTTCAATGTACCAAGGGGTTCCTTATATAGATTTCAAAGGGATAATGAAAGGTCAAATCCAAGCGATCTCAAGGCATAGGGAAGGCCAGGAGTCAAATGAGTCGGATCCATGTCAAGGAAAATTCGAAAAGGATTTGGATTATGTACACATCCCGATGTATGCGGTTTTAGTGGTCAAACCCACGTATACATGCGCTTATAGGTTAAAAAGTCGCGTGTATAATTTTTCATGTTGTTTTTAGGGATGATAAAGGAAACATCAAAGGACAAAAAATGGTCCATAGGGTCTAAGGAGTCTGCAGTGGGACAGGGGAAGGCCATACAAAGTGTGATTCACCTAGAGTGGTGAAATCTGCTATAACAGATGCCCCATAATGTGTGAGGTCAGAGGGGTCATACGATGGTCGAAATGCATTATAAGTCCATCCCAAAAGTGGAGTGATGAAGGATCCCAAATGTAATACCAGCCACCCGATCAGCATAGTACAATAATACAACTCTGCATATAACTACAAGTACATATAGCAGTCCCGGATACATAAGAGTACAATGGCCATGAATAGGCATAATACATGATATCACATATGTGGTCATAGCCATGTACAATATACATAGATTAGAATCTTCATGATGAAGATATACAACGGACCATGATCTCCAAAATGGCTGAAGATATATAATAGATCAAGATCTCCATAGTGGATGGAAATATCTGACATATACTGGAATCAAGTCACGAGAGATTAAATCTCATGAACACTGGCATGATCAAGGAGGTAGCATATACGAGATGCCACCAATCTGGAAAGTCTTCTACACAAACTGCTATGACTACATGTCCTACTATTTGAATAGAGGTGTTGAGGTCCAACATAGTAGTCCATCGTCTGATTATCGGTCATTAATGTATACCGTTAACAGACGCGAGATCACCCACCAATGATGAAAATGGGAATCAAGGTACTAGAGTGCAAACTAACAAGTGTGAATAAATGTGTTGAGGTCGAACACTTGAGAGGATCCATCGATCAGGGGACATTGATGTATTCCCAAGAACTGTCGATGGCGAGGGAACCTGCCACTGATGACTGCAAATCTCAAGGTACTCAAAAATGACTCTAGATTCCAATCCCAGAATAAATTATCTGAAGTCGATGGGATGAAATCCGCTAGAAGGAGGGCATTAAGGCATCCCCCATAATCCAACACAAGGTACTCAGCAAAGCTGTATAATGTGGAAGGACTCGATCATAAGGTGCATGAACCAGTAACTGTACTAGGAATGGCCGACTCAGGTTTCAATTTCCTTCGAACAAGAGCATAATGGCATATGGTGACTGAATGAAGGCATCATAGACTCGATATACAAACTGGGACATCTATGCGACACAGGAGGCATCGACAGAGGCTCCATAGGGACTGGAAGCTTAACCAGTCAGTGGAGATAAACTCAGATAAATGAGTACAGCTCCTCAAGTCAAAATATAACCCAACCAATGGATATGATATACAGTGCTCTATTTGAAGGCGACATGACTCGACAGCTGCCACAGATAACATCTTTCCTTGTTCGACTTTTTGGTTTTTTGATTTTTTTTTGGCATTTTTCAGTTATTTGAAAAGATTGAAAAAAGAATAAACTAGCTTTATAGTTACAAACTAGGAGGAGACGAGTGTCATAAGGGAAAAAAAACTAGTTCCAAGCAGTGGAACATACCTATGCTCAATGCAAGGACACATGTGTAGGATATCGACACTCAGGGGAAAATCCCCTCTCGGTAAAAAGGGAATCAAGCTGCGAAGGATATAAAAAATGGTTCTGCATGGCTAGACATGAGACAAGCTTGGGCTATATGGCTGAAACGCAATGTCAAGGGAGCTAGCATAAAGCTCAATAAGGCAGACAAAGCTCATGATAATGCATTCACAACTTGACATTAGGGAGTCCTGAGGAAAATAGGCTAGCATAAGATCAAGAGGAGTATGAGGCTCTTGTGAAATGTCATGGCAATACTATACAACGGACTCCCACACCCTAAAGGAGAAAACATCGGCATGGGCACCAAATGCAAAAAAGGTGCTAACTAGGGTACCCATGTAAGGTGAAGCTCTACCACTCACATCATGCCACTTCTAAAGTAGCAAGAAGGTATTGTGACATAATAGAGTGGGTTCGTACCTAAGGTCGTGATGAAATGGTCATATAGTCATGAAAAATGCAAATGGTGATGAAACCTATCCTATATGCCAGTTTAGACATGATACCTGAGATCGGAACGAACGGGTCAATCCAAAGGCTGAAACGGCCCTGAAAAAGGTCTTCTACATCACAAATTATGTAAAAAACGGTCCAAAATGGTTACAAAACGTCGAAACTATAGGAAAGGGAGTAAAAATTTTCAAATATTTGAAATTTTTTCTATAAATAGTAAAAAATATAAATCATTTGAAACTTTTACCCATTTGAGCTCTGATTTTCAATTGCAAATTCCAGGAGATCCAGCTAGCGGAATTCACAACCGTTTCTTCCAAGTATTTACTCATGCTCTCCTCTTGCATTTTGATATAATTTTTATAGATTTTCATGGTCAAATGAGTTTTTTAGGCCATCCCAGACTATGCGCTATGGCCCACGCGGAAATTAAGGTTTTTTCCACGTATAGGGCTGGATATACGCAGAAAAGGGCCTCAAACCCGCGTACATACGCTGCTATTTTCAAAACAGTCGCGTATGAGGCCGCACATATGATTTTTCAATAAACTAATGGGTAATTTTGCAATTTATTTTGCAGGATGGTGCTAGAGTGGAGAGAGCATGAGCATGGTGAAGTAGAGGAAGCAGTAAGGGCCAACTTAATGGCTCAACAAGCTTTACGTGCATGCAGACTCTACAAGTTTTGGTGTGTTGGTGGTCTGAGGGCCAAACCAAGACTGCTACATATGTTGGTAGACTATTGGGATCCAGAATTAGAGTCCTTTCATATTGATGGGATGTCCCTCACCATAGAGGTGGAGGACGTATACTTTATCACAGGACTTTCTAGATGAGGGGAGGTGGTGAACCTTCGTTCCCGAGGTGGGACAAGAGGTGGCCTTACTATCGACAACTACATAGCTGTGTACTGCTACCCAGATACTGAGAAAGTGGGGATTCAAGTCCCTACCAATTCTATACAGGTACTGGGCCTAAAGGCCATATTACTGATGCTAGGTAGGATAACAGGCTTAGCATCACTCCACCAGGCCTCATGGCCTCTGATGTTCTATGCGGTGGAGTACATGAGACCCACCATCTATGACTGGAGTACTACACTACTGAGCAACATGAAACACCAGCTAGTGAGTGTAAGGCAAGCAGGGTGCCGAAATTTGGGTTCAACAGTATTCTGAGCACATTTTTCTTCAAGCGTGTTCTGGGATTGAGCCCTAGAGTGGGCGTTCCTCTCCACGAGGTTCGAGATCCGGCCCAACGGCATTGGGAAGATTCTATGCGCAAACTGGGGGGTGGTAGGGTGGCCAACCCATATCCAACTGACTTCTTTCCATGGTGGCGACGACAGATCGTTGCCATTGATGACTACCCCTATCCAGGGATATATTTTCAGGGGGATCTAGACATGCCATTGCCACCAGGATCGGCATATGGTGATATAGGTAACCAATCTTGACCCTCACTCTTTTTAAATTTTTTGAGTTATTTAATTTTTTGTATTTTCTTGATTATGTGGAATCAAAAAGACATGTTTTTGCATGACAATACATAGTGACATCTACCATTTGTGTGCAGATGTGGGACCACGGCGGTCGGAGTGCTTCCCTCATCATAGACGAAGGGGAACAAGAGATGACATCATGGGTGTGGATGCGGAGTGAATTCATACCAACTTTGTGAGACTGACTCATAGAGTTCCCATGGCACAAATCGAGGACTTTCCTGAGGCCATGCAGCGGTAGGTGGTGGGTGTACCATGTGCATGGGTGCGTTTATTTTGACAGCTAGCTAGAGCCTTAGTGACATTCCATGATCACAACCCTCCTCCTCCTCCGCAGGATTAGACACCTGGTAGTGTATTCATTTTGTATGACCATGTATTATATGATGGTGGCTTGAGAGCCCCAATTTTGTATCATGACACTATGTATTACCACATTTTTTTTGTATATATAAAAAGTTTTATGGTGATCAATTTATTTATTTACATGTGTAAAAATTGTGTTTGTGATTAATTTATTGTGAATGAAACAAATGCCAATCTAACATGTAGCTAGCATATGAGTCAGCAACTTGATTATTATTTCTTGGAATGTGTATATATGTTATATTGTCAAATTGTCGTTCTAACAATCTCACACGTAAGAACCCTCTCAATAACATCAGATCCATGACAAGGAAAACTCCAAAAGGATTTGGATTATGCACACATCCTGATGTACGCGGTTTTAGTGGTCAAACCCGCGTATACACGTGCTTATAGGTTGAAAATTCACGTGTATCATTTTTCATGTGTTTTTAGGGATGATTAAGGAAACATCAAAGGACAAAAAATGGTCCATAGGTTCTAAGGAGTCTGCAGCGGGACAGGGGAAGGCCATACAAAGTGTGATTCACCTAGAGTGGTGAAATCTGCTATAACAAGGCCCCCCTTATATTTTAGTTTTTTAGAAGGCTTAGAAAGTCTAACTTTTCACCAAAATTTGTCCCATGACTTGAAAGTTTGGCAAAAAGGAAAGTTGTTTTCCTTATATAGGATGCACAGTTGATAGTCTTTCTGATGTATTAGGTGCACAGTAGATGTTACAGAGAGAAATTCCTATGGCTTGGGGTACCACAACAGACAACCTGACTCTAGAAATCAATCATTTCCTATATGCAAGAGAAACCAAATATCTAACACTAAAGGATCTCGATTCGTAACTTATTCCAGACTATTGATGTAGATCCCCATTAAGATTTCCAAATTTAGCTTGAATTGATAAATTGCTTCCTCAACATTCAATAAACAAGACAAGAATACTATATATAATCGTGTTAGACCTACTCTAGCATATATAATCAATAACATATAAGCACCTGAAATCATCCATGGATCAAATATTCATTCAAATACATATTATTGGACAGGAAAAGATATTTCTATTAATACAAAATAGAGATTACAATAGAGACAACCTATGTTGGAACGTCTAAGAATCAGAGAAATTGAGTCCCCCACTTGGGCCTCCACCACTTCAATCCTCCATCTCTTGATATCAAGCTCACAAGTGTTATAGTTGATTTTACCACACCTCGTGAATCACACTTGTATGGCCTTCCCCTGTCCCTCTGCAGACTCTTTGGACCCCATGGACCTTTTTTATACCTTTGATGTTTCCAAGATCATCCCTAAAAACATGCTTAAATTGCTATACACGACTTTTAAACCCTTTCTCGTGCATATGCACGGGTTTGACCCCTAAAACCGTGTACATCGGGATGTGTGCAAAAGGCCAAATTCTTTTGGAGTTTTCCTTGACATGGATCCGAGTCACTTGTCTCCTGGCCTTCCATATGCCTTGATATCACTCAGACTCAACCCTTCATTGCCCCATTGAAGAGCTACATAAGGAACCCTTTGGATACATTGAAGAATATGGGAGAATTGAGAGCAAAGAAACTATAGTCCATTGTTGCCGAAACTTATGATTGAGTCTGCATCCCTTTGTCCCTTGGAGCACTTTGGTGTTCTTCCCAAGCTTTCCTTTTTCCTGTGAGCTTGCTATCGAGAGATGGAGAATTGAGGTGTTGGAGGCCCAAGTGGGGGATTCAATTTCTCCGATTCGCAGACATGCCGACAGAGGTTGTATTCATTGTAATCTCTAATTTTATATTAATAGAAATATGTTTTCTTGTCCAATAATGTATGTTTGAATGAATATTTTATCCATGGATGATTTCAAATGCTTATACATTGTTGATTATATATGCTAGAGTATATCTAACACCAATATATATAGCATTCTTGTCTTGTTTATTAATTATTGAGGAAGTAATTTATCAATTCAAGCTAGAGTTGGAAAACTCAATGGGGATCTACTTCAACTATCCGGAATAAGGTATGAGTTTTGATCCTTTAGTGTTAGATATTTGATTTTTCTTGCATATTGGAAAGGATTGATTTCTGGAGTCAAGATGTCTGTTGTGGTACCCCAAGCCATAGGAATTTTTCTCCATAACGAAATTGGCGACTCCACTGGGGAGTTCCTAGTAGTTGTCCTTTGGGGGTTTTTTATCGGCATTCAATGACTTTGAATTGCTCTTATTTCTCTATTTCTGTGTTAGTTCTGGGGGCATGTATGCCTGGTAGTGTCTGATTGGTGTGAAGTTTGTCTTATCTTGTTTGTTTGCCTTTGTTTTTATGCACTTTTCTTCCTGTATGCGATTTTTTAACTCACAGTCATGTATATACGCGGTTTTCACTGATATATCCACGTACATACATGGGTTTACTATTAACAATCGCGTATGCCCTTAGTTTTTCCTTCTAGAGGAAGATTGATTGTTGTTGGGTGAATTTTAATAATTGATGAGTCTCCTTTGATAATTCTAGAGTCTGTATACACCTCTATTTCTGACCAGAGACATACTTTTTTTTTTAGGGTAAATTTCTTTTTTAAGAATGTTCTTGTCATTGCATTTTCAATTTTTTGCTTTGGGATTAGTGCATTAGTTTTATTTTACCTTAGTACTTTGTGTAAGTGTTGTTTGAGTGTGCTTGCCGAGTCTGGGGGTAGTAGAATAATTATTTTTCTTTAATATCTCATTTTTGTTTCAAAAAATCCAAAACTATTTTCTTATTTGTAGTATTATGCATTGCATTTTTGCATTTTGCATGGTACTTGCACTAGGTTTTGCTTTGAAGTATTAGTCAGGACTTCATATAGGAACGATTGCACTTATCATTTGAAGAATTTTTTTTCATTCCATGTAGTAGCATACCCTATTTTCATTGGACACAATGCATTTGCATTGATTGTTAGGTGTGCATTTTGCTTTATGTTGTGTCATAACACCATTAGTTGCACGGCCATCTACCTCTTTTGAGTAATAAATCCAAATAAAATCAACACTTAATTAAAAAAAATTACACATTTTTATTTTATAGGGTTCACCAACAAGATTAGGTTTTAGGGTCTTGGAATAGTTCATTGTCAGTAAATTATCCAAGACCACTAAACAACAACATGTATGTGTCTGTCCAGGTGAGAGTGTGAAATTTCTTGGTATAATTGGTGTTTCTCAGGATCCTCCTCTCAAAAGGGAGTTAAGAACGAGGCAGTGTGAGCTGTTATTGATTGGGATGACCCCTAGTCATAACTGAGTAGCACCGAAGATATTTCCAGGATTGTATGCATATCTTAGGGCTCTTTCGAGAGTTTTAGGCTTTGCTACCCTGCCCATATGGTCAATCCCGCCTGCGACTATCTGCCTAAGCATTGATTATATTGAGGTGACCTTAGTTTCCTTACCTAGGATATCGAGGGGGTACTTTGCAGGGGTTATTCTGCAGGTGTCCCAGCTAGGTTGGGGTCGGACAGCACAGTCACTTTATGCGTTGAAGCTGAGGGCCACAATAATTGGTTACATAACTCCGCTTGTTGTGTATGGGAGTCTCAAGCCTCTCCTAGGCAAGACATACCTGCTTCATTCAGGAGCTCACTTATCCTACCCTTCATTGCTTGTGTTTGGATTTAGATTTTATTGGTGTATGCTATGTGCACGTTAGCTTGCTTAGGGTTTGCGTAATTATAGAGTCTTTTATATTTTTGAGTCATTGTGGATTTGGGTGCGGCTCCTCGCCGTTCTCATTGCTTAGCAGGACATCCACCTTCTACGTCTCCTCCTCCTTTGGGAGAGAGAAACACACAGTCTAGGCGAACTACTTCGCACATTGATTCACACATGATAAGAGATCGTGAAGATCGTATTCTTGAGATTTCTTCTCCACTTCGAGTGGATGATGGAGAGTTTACTCCTATTTATGACCCTTCACTTGATATGCCTGTGATTTCTGAGTTAGGTCCTATGATTTTTGAGATAGGCACTTTCCATGATAGACCTACTTACTCTAGCTATGATCCCCCACTCATGCATCACCGGTATGGAATACCGGACGACGAGACTCATTATGAACCAGTGAGCACTAGTTATGGTAGTTGTGGTATGTCTGGTATTCCCACACATGATTTGGCATTTCATGTCGAATCAGAGTTTGAGCCTAACACTATGCCTGGGGGCACTCCTATTCCTTACCATGCGGAGAGTTTTGGGACCACGAGTCATATTGCACCTTCCATCCTGGCGGTGGAAGCTACATCACATATTCCTCCTAGAACTAGGGTTAGTGATCCTATTAGGATACCAGATCCATGACGAGTGACTATAGAGAACAAAAAGTACATAATTTCACAGGTCCCTTCATCCTCGGTTCCTTGTTCTTCGAATGTCATTCCTCCACCTCACTCACATGGTCCTTCAGGTCAGAATGTCGCTACAAGTCATGTCCATACTATTGCTACTTGCACAGTTGTGTCTCAAGTTCAAGTACCTCCAGTTGTTTTGGGGGGTCATATCCCTACTTCTGGAGGTCATGTCATTACTTCCGGAACCTACATTCCTACTTATGGAGTGTCTCATGGGACATCTGATGGGATGTCTTATGGACCTTATTATGGGACACAGTATGGACATGGTTATTCACCTTATGGGTACGGGTATCAACAACCCGCTTACTCTCCTAATTATGGCTTTGTAGCCCCACATAGTCAAGGTATACCACATTATGGTGCTTCCATGCCACCCTACAAGGGTCGAACGGGAGGAGGGAACTATGGCCAAGGCCATGTTGGTTACGGTAATCAGACCTATGTGAACCAAAACTATCAGGGAGCGGTGCATCAACCTGCTCATCCTAGGCTCCCTTTTCTCGCAATGCTAAATCTTCCTGACTTGTGGACACTAACGAACGATCCTATATCTCATGAACTGGCTTGGTCGGTTGTCCCTAATAAGATTCCCTCAGACCTACCCAAGTTCGAGGGAAAACCAGTAGAGCATCTGAGCGAACATGTTACTACATTTCACCTATGGTGCTCTTCCAATTCCTTACAAAAATATTCAATCCATTTAAGGCTATTTCAACGCACCCTTACAGGGCCTGCTGCGAAATGGTATATAGAGTTACCTAGGGGCGCATTCAATTTGTTCGATGACCTAGCGATGACTTTTCTCAACCACTTCCAATTACTAGTGCGTTACAACATTGGTGTGGAACTCTTGTGAACATTTCAGCAGGATAAATCCATGCATATCTCAGACCATATCCAAGAGTGGCGTAGATGGAAGAGGTTGATTAAAGCCTTCATACCGCCATATTTTCTCCTTGAGTGGTTCCTTTAGTTGTTATTGCCTTGTATAGCGAAGGATGTTTCTACATCCAGAGTTCAAAATGAGGAACAAGCCATTTTTAGGGCGCAGGAATTGGACTTGATTTATGCTCAATCTGGTTTGTTATATGAGATCATTCCCAATGCTCCGCATTCTAGTTTCGACCACAAAGTTAAACCTGGACCACATGCCCCGATGGCATTGTTGTTTGTGCAAGTGCTAAGCCTATGGATTTGCTTGTACAACAGGTCAATCAATTGTCGATCAACCAATCTTCTTTAGGACAAGCCATAGCTTCGTCTCAACCCACCCAAACGACGAGTGTGCTTTCAATGCAATCATCGGACCAGAACGGTAACCAGCAACCCAGAAGGAATAGAAAGAAGGGTAAGAACAATCATAAGGGTGGGAATAGGAATGAAAATTCTAATACTAATGACAAGAATGTCTGAAATGCTGGGGGGACAAGCAATCTAAATGTAAGGTTAAATTTCCTTGCAAGTTATGTAAGGATGATCACCTCACTTACTTGTTCCCTCGTATCGATGAATCCTCGAGATTTTTAGCACAGGGCCCAGCTGTGCTGACCAACGCTTTACCTCACAATCAAAACATGAAATCGAGGACCCATGATCAGTTTGGTGGTGATCAAGATCCACTGGAGGCTAGTGGTCATGGTTTCATCAACATGGTGTGTGCTACGAAGGTTGTGACCTATGTGAAGGACTATGGTTCATCACAACCCGACCCAAGAAAGGAACCTAATCCACCAAGGTCTCCTTTTCATATTGAAAAACCTATGGATAAACCTAAAGATACACCTCACATTCCTAAGGGAGTCCTTAAGCATTCAGGGCAGAATCCTAATGCCCGAGCCACCTAGAACTATTCTGTTGTTGAGGATTTGGGGCACACTCCTTATGTGATGTCTGCACTAGAAGTACTTTAGTGTTTTCCTTCACAAATGAAGGATTTGATTTCTGCCCTTGGTGTGAATGATGATAATTCTTCCTCCGTGATTAAATTTGAAACCGTGGGACTGCAGCCTCGCTTGCCTTACTATGTGTCTCTTTTGATTCATGTAAAATGTTTTAACATGACCATCAAGCGCACTGTGATTAATGAAGGAACTGTTGCTTATGTGATGTCTTTATTATGTTGAAAGGGTTTAGGTTCCCTTGAGTTGTCTAAATCCGGTACCATGTTGACTACTTTTGATGGGAGATCATTTAGGCCGCATGGGACCCTTCCTTCCCTTAAGGTCCGTTTGGGAGGGAAGACCATTGCGATAGAGGTCGAGGTGGTTGATGCGCCCCTTGAATATAATCTATTGTTGGGTAGGAATTGGATGTACAATATGCAATCCGTAGCTTCTTCTCTATTTCGCGTTGTATGCTTTCCATTTAATGGGAAGATAGTTACGATTGATCAAATGTCATTCAAGAATCCGTCGGTTACCGCATCTTCAGGAGCTTCGATCCTAATTGTAGAGAACTCTCAGCTGGAAACTGGGAGTGTAGGTGTGGGCATGTATCCATCCCTTATGGGAAGCTTTAGTTGTCCTACACATGTCCTTATGATAGGGTCTTGTTCCGGTGAGGCTTCAACATCTGTGAGATCGATGTATTTTCGTAAGAACCATATGAAAGATCCTTGGATTCTTCCTACACTGAATACTTTGAGTGATCCCGTCGTGACAGACGTGCCGTTTCCTGCAACTTTGGTAGCTTATCAAGCTAATATTGGGAGTGTTGCAGAGCCTATTCCTTTCTCTTCGCAGATGGAGGAGTAGGACTCATATTTGCTTCCTTCATGGGCAGTTCAATCTTCTCATGCGCATGATTTCCTTGATAGTGTATTTCCTTCAGATGAAATGATTATTGAGGCCATGTCAGGGGTTGAGCCACCTTGGGAAGAATTGCATCATAGATCTTATTTTTTCTCGAGCTTGATCGGTTGGAGCATGAGGAATTTAGGGAGGTTCTTAGTGAGAGAATTGGTAGTCCCATGGTTCCATTAAGCTCTCCTGGTCTGACGGCTGATGGGAACATGGAAAATATATCTCCTACCATTCTTATCAATATCTCTCCTGATTCTGGCAAGATTGAGAATGTCTATATTGGGGCAGAATGTTCTAATGCTGAGATTCAAGAGTACACTAAGATGTTTGAATAGTTTTGTAATATATTTGATTGGTCTTATGATGAAATTCCAGGTATATGTAGAAATTCAGGCCAGCAGTAGATTAATTTTATCCACAACAATTATCAATTGATCATGGAAAATTGCTAACAATGGAGACTGAATATGGAGCTGTAACACAAAATTATATTAACTGAGTGTACAATAGCCAACCCTGTAATATCATAGGCTGATGAATAAATAGAATACATGAAGAATTCAAATGCATGAGGAAGCATCCAAATCTAGCATAAAGCAGGCTTACCAAAAATAAGCAAATCCCCCATAGGTGTAAAAGCTAGATCCCAAATCTGTCATGGAGCTCACAAATTGGCAAAAAGGCATAGGCAAGCTAAAGAGTGGTGGAATGGGATCTCATACATGCCTTTTCATGGAGAAAAGAGAGGAAGATGTGTAGGACAAAAAACAAGTTCACCTCACCTAGTCTAGCTTTCCCATGTGCCTTAAAACACTGAAAAAGCAGGCAATAAAGCAGAAAAAATAGATAGGAACCTAGGAGGCTAGGAATAAAGTATATTTGATTCCTAAGGCTTTCCCAAGCACTACATGAGTCATATATGGAAATTTTGACCTCTATGGATAGGCAATTAGCAACTTGCACAAGGTGGGACACATGAACTAGGAAAATAAGACAAAAATAAATGAATTAATGTCTAAGTGGGTAAACTATGGGTTGATTATTCTAACAACCCCCCTTAAGCCTGAATTTATGAGTAATAAATAAAAAATATAGGGCCTAGAAACAAGGATTAGTCACCCTTTTACATACTGCATGTCCAAATAAACAAGGAAAGAGGCAAAACCAACTTGGGAAAATCCTCCCTTAAACATGGACTATAAAAAAAAATTGTAGAATCTTGTCTCCACTCATGCCTTTACAGCATGATCAACAATCCCCAACAGTGATTTTAGATTGCTGAAGGTCTTCTCACAAAATGATTTGGTGAAGATATCAGCTACTTGTTCTGAAGATGAACAGAAGAGTAGGTGAATGGTGCCATCATGCACAAGTTCTCTAATGTAGTTCATGTGAATCTCAATGTGTCTGGTTCTCTTCTTCTGAACTGGATCTTTGCAGATTCGAATGTTACTCTGGTTATCACAATAGATGGTAGTTGAGTACTCAGGTTCGAAACCACACTCTCCAAGTAAACCCTGCAACCATAAACACTGAGTTGCTGCATTAACAACTCCTCTGTACTCAGCTTCTGTAGATGAGAGTGCAATGGCACTCTGTTTTTTGCTTGACCATCTAATTGGCCCTTCTGCAAGCATGAACACATAACCTGAAGTGGACTTTCTGTCTATGCTATCACCTGCCCAATCACTGTCAGTAAATCCAATCAAGTCAAGATCAGATTTTGCCTTATAGAAGATCCCATGTGTCCTTGTTCCCTGAACAAAGTTAAGGATCCTTTGGTTGCTTTCCAATGGATCTCATGAGGCTGATCCATGAATCTAGAAGCCACACTTACTGCATAACAAATATCAGGTCGAGTATGTGTCAGATACAATAAACATCCAATCAATTTCCTATACAATGTATTGTTTACCATCGGTGGAGAATCATCTTCCTCCAGCTTCACTCCCGAAAGGAAAGGAGTTTTGCTTGCTTTGCAGTCTTGCATTCTGAATTTGATCAGCAAATCCAAGGCATACTTGGACTGGTGCACCTTTATTCCAGCTTTGGTTTGAGCAATCTCAAGCCCCAGACATTGACTTAAGAGCCCCAAATCTGTCATGGAGAAGGCTTGGTTCATAGCTCCTTTTAAGGAAGCAATCTCAGCCTGTGAGCTTCCTGTAATGAGGAGATCATCAACATATAACACAATGATCATTAATGAACCATTAATAGACTTCAAATAGACATTTGGATCTGATTTGCACCGAACAAAATTCATAGATAGCAAGAAGCTATCTATCTTGGCATACCAAGCCCTGGGGGCTTGCTTTAGCCCATACAATGACTTTCTCAACCTGCACACAAGAGGAGGGTTAGTAGAAAAACCTTGATGCTGCTGCATATATATATCCTCAGTGAGATCTCCATTCAGGAAGGCACATTTTACATCCATATGATGTACCTCCCATTGCCTTGAGGCTGCAATGGCTATAGCTAGCCCGATGGAATCCATCTTTGCCACTGGAGCAAAGGTCTCATTGTAATCGATGCCATGAACCTGTGAGTAGAATTTAGCTACCAATATATCCTTTTACTTTAGTGGTGAACCATCAGAAGCAAATTTGGTCTTATAGACCCACTTACATTGTACTAGTTTTCTCCCTGGAGGAAGATCCACTAGCTCCCATGTGTTGCTCTTCTGGAGTGAGCTGAACTCCTCCTTCATGGAAGCTTGCCATCTTGGATCTCCTGATGCTTATTCATATGTTTGAGGATTAGAATCCACCATCAAATAGCATTTTTCAGCAAACACAGGATCCTTCATGCACATACCACTCTCAAATTGATATCTAGTCCTCCTTGGGTCATTGGGATCCCCAGCTAGCTCTCCTGCTGCATGTAGTGTTTTAGGCCTTGTGGGGATTTTTGGGTCTGCAATAAACTCATCTCCATCATACAAATCAGAATTATCATGTTCAACAAACTCTTTACTTACTTCTTGAGGTTCAGGTCGTGAAGAGGCTTCACCAACTTCCACTTCTGCAAGGGGTTCTTCTTCAAACTAAACACACCTTTCAATGAAGGATTTGTTTGTGCTCAAGTTTATCAACTTGTACCCTTTTGAATCTTCAGAGTATCCAACAAAAGGACACTCTTGGATTTGGGGCTGCAAAGCCTTCCTCTTCTCTGTCGGGATTCTAGCCCATGCCTTTGAGCCAAAAATCCTGAAATGGGTCACATCTGGCTTGTGCCCACTCCATGCTTCGAAGGGAGTCATGCCATCAAGCTATTTGTGAGGCACCCTATTCTAGATATAGGCTGCACAGTTGATAGCTTTGGCCTAGTACTTTGGTGGCAAATTTTTGGCCTCCATCATGCATGTTGCCATCTCCTTCAGTGATCTGTTCTTCCTCTCAGCAACACCATTTTGTTGTGGTGTGTAAGGGATAGAATGCTACATCTAAATACCTACATCTACACAATATTTAATAAACTCAGACTTGACATACTCACCACCCTTATCAGATCTGAGGACCTTGAGTTTCCTTCCACACTAGTTTTCAACCAAAGCCTTAAAGACTTTGAATAGGACAAAAACTTCAGACTTGTGTTTCATGAAGTGAACCCAACAATACCTGGAAAAATCATCAATAAAGGTCAATGCATATTTGTACTGACTCATGGACATATGAGGGAATGGGCCAGCAACATCACTGTGAATCAGCTTGAGGGGTGCAGAGGTTCTTTCATGACTAGCTTTCTCAAATTTGTGCTCTGGGTGTCCTAGGATACAACCTTGGCAGACTCCTTTGGAAAATTTTATCTTGGGAAGCCCTATGACCATTTCTTTCTTACTAAGATCAGACAGATACTTGAGATCTCTGTGATCTCAACTTCATCGGGGGAGAATATGAACTTCTTAGGAGACCCAGTGTGGGTCATCTGGTACACTGACATGAGGTTGGAGGCGAGACCAAGGACATATAGCACATTGTTGAACTGACCATGATCAAGTTCTATCCTTCCTTTGCCTTTACTTTCAGTGAGAGAGTCATCTCCCAGTACAATAGATGGTCCTTTCAACATATCCAGTGAGGAGAATGACTCCTTAGTCGAAACCATGTGTCTTGAAGCTCCAGAATCTATGATAAAACTGGGTGAGCTTGATGTGCCAGCAACTAAAGCATGAACTCTCTCTCTGTCATCTGAACTTGATCCTCCTTCTCTCTTCTTTGAGATTTCTGGAAGGGACATGCCATTCTTCTCCAGGAGATTGGTCAGCATGTCTATCTTCTTTTTCATACAAGAGCTTTCAGGGTGATTGCCCTTCAAACAGTATGAGCACTTGTTCATTTCACCTTTGTTTTTCTTCTTCTGGGTATTTTTCCTGGGACCTTGTTGATCCTCTGGAGACTGCTTCTTGTCTCTCTTTTGCTCAGGTGGATTTTTAGCTTTCTTTTTTCTTTTTGAATCCATCCTTGAATCTACAGCAATCAAAGATTGATCTTTGGATGGTTTGATGGTGCCCATCATCACCAGCTTGTCTTGTTCTTGTGTGAGAGATTCCATGAAATCTGTAAGGCTAGGCATCTTCCAGGTTCAAGATGTGATTTTTGTGGCATATAAGGTCGAAAAAAAGACTGAGTAGTCAGGTCCTAGCTTCGAGAGGATGGCCAATACGAGATGATCATCTTTCTTTTCGATACCACACTGCTTCAGCTGCAAAACTAGTGCTTTGAACTTGGAGAAATATAGCTGCAGGGATTCAAAGCTACTGGGACTCAGAGAAATCAGCTCATTTTTTATATGATGTCCCCTCATCTCATTTGTCTTTCCAAAAATATCAGAAATCTTCTCCCATACTTGATCCGGTGAAGTTAATCCATCGATATGGAAAAGGAGGTCTCGGGAAATATTGAGACATAGGAGGCCATAGGCCTCATCTCTCCGATTGTGCCATTTGATATTCTCTACAGTAGAATTGGGCTCTGATTTTGTAGCCATAGTCACCCTGTAGAGGCCTTTCGCTCTCAACAAGATCTCCATCTCTGCTTTCCATTCAAAATAGTTGAAGGGAGTCAAGATAGTTTTCTGTGAATCCATAGCTTTAGAAAATCTGTCCCGGCTGTCAGTAGAAGGCTCCCAGTCTTGATGTCGAACTTGCAAAAAAAAATTTGAA